>JAWPHD010005787.1:0-156069 GCA_037043455.1 Cyrtodaria siliqua | reverse complement strand
GTGAAGATGAATATTCAGCTACATATGTTCATTTATATATGGTCAGAAAGAATCAATAAAGCTTCATAATGCACCTGCTTTGTGTATCAATATGTCATCATGCATGTTACTTGTTTTTCTATAATAAATGTACTTTATGTGAAGTGAACACATGGTGACATTTCAAAAAATGCTTTAATATTAAATGTCTCCTAGTAACAGGGAATTAAAGAAAACCAATAAGGAAACGTGAATTCACATATCTGAGTCTCGTGTCATATATATAAAGCAAATTGCAATTTTATTGATATGAACGCGGAAATGACTGATAAATATAGAAAATATTTTATCAGTGCCTTTTACCATCCAGTTTATTAGGAGAGGCTTAGAAAACATGGAATGGTGAGACTCTGCCTAAGCTATTCTCGTGCCAAGCTTAATAGGTCTCACTACACAGTTAGCTCCCTTGAAACCCATGGTAGGATAATTCTTACGCCTTAAAAAGTAGTAGTGTGTTTTTCGGTTTTAAATATTTTTAATAATTGCTGACAGATATTTTTATTGTTGTTGCAGGTGAATGAACAGTCTGAAATTGGATGTGCAGCTATTAGATGACACTGCCACCAAAATATGACAGTTTTATGGGCGTTGAAGAAGAGTAGAAATTCTGGTCCAAACTCTGTAGTTAAAGTCCAGAATAGTGCATTGGAAGACACTCAAATAAAAAATAAAAATCTGGTCAACATATATGTGTAAGAATTGACTAAAGCAACACAGAAATATTAAAAAAAAAAAAATAGTTTCAAGTGGGGGGGAGGGGGGGGAGCGGGAGTGAGAGGCAGGAGTGGGTTGGGGGAGGGGTTTGGGAGGGGGAGAGGGGGCAACATATATGTGTAAGAATTGACTAAAACAACAAAGAAATATGTAAAAAAATAAATTTAAAAAAAAAGTTTCAAGCATGGGGGGAAGGGGGGAGAGGCGGCGGGCTGGGGGGTGGGGGCGGGGAAGGTTGCAACATATATGTGTAAGAATTTACTAAAACAACACAGAAATATGTAAAAAAAATAAATATATATATATTAGATTTTCAAGTTGGGGTGGGGTGGGAGCTGGGGGTGAGAGGCGGGAGTGGGTTGGGAGGGAGGGGGAGAGGGGAGCAACATATATGTGTAAGAATTGACTAAAACAACAAAGAAATATGTAAGAAAAAAAAAAAAAAAAAAAGTTTCAAGTCGGGGAGGGGGGGGGGGGGGGGGGGGGGGAAGGGAGGGGTTGAGAGGGGGGGCAGGGGGTTGTAACATATATGTGTAAAAATTTACAAAAGCAACACAGAAATATGTAAAAAAAAAAAAGTTTCAAGTCGGGGGGGGGGGGGGGGGGGGGGGGGGGGGGGGGGGGGGGATGGAGGGGAGGGGTTGAGAGGGGGGGGGGGCAGGGGGGTTGTAACATATATGTGTAAGAATTGACAAAAGCAACACAGAAATATGTAAAAAAAAAAATAGTTTCAATTTGGTTTGGGTGTGGGGGGGCGGGGGAGAAACATATATGTGTAAGAATTGACTAAAACAACAAAGAAATATGTAAAAAAAAAAATAAAAAATTAGGTTTCAAGTCGGGGGTGGGGTGTGGGGGAGAGCGCGGGGAGAGGCGGGAGTGGGTTTGGGGGAGGGGGTAACATATATGTGTAAGAATTGACTAAAACAACAAAGAAAAAAAAAGTTTCAAGTCGGGGGGGGGGGGGGGGGGGGGTTGTAACATATATGTGTTAGAATTGACTAAAACAACACAGAACTATGTAAAAAAAAAAAAGTGTGGAGGGGAGTGGGGGTATGGGGTGGGGAGGAGGGGAGGAGGGGAGGAGGGAGCCCATGCCCCAATATGGGTGAAGTAAAAGATGCATAATGCTATGACATATCCCAAACCAAAATTATAGATATATAAATGCTTACAAACCTAGATCTGCCTTTATTGCACATTTTATGGGCCATCACAATTTGGGTTCCATGGGAGCCCAAAATTTGCAGAAGACAAAATTACTTATCCAACCCTTTACAACATACTATAAGGAAACCAATTCCAAAATTTAGTTCAGCTAGGACAAGAAATGTAAGAGAAAAGACCTGTAAACACAGCTTACACGCAAAATTTGATGTGAAACAGACATATTTTAAGGGCTATCAGAATTTGGGTTCCATGGGAGCCCAGGGGTTACGGGAACCAAAATTGCTTATGCAGCCCTTAAGATAATGCTATAAGGAAGCCCATGGCCAAATTTGGTTGTGCTAGGATAAGAATTGTAAGAGACATAGACCTGTAAACACAGCTTACACGCAAAATTTGATGTGAAACAGACATATTTTAAGGACTATCATAATTTGGGTTCCATGGGAGCCCATGGGTTACAGGAACCAAAATTGTTTATGCAGCCCTCAAGATAATGCTATAAGGAAGCCCATGGCCAAATTTGGTTGTGCTAGGATAAGAAATGTAAGAGATATAGACTTGTAAACACAGCTTACACGCAAACCTTGATGTGGGACGCCGACCCCATGGTGATTACATAAGCTCTCTTATTCTTCGAATAGTCGAGCTAAAAGGCAACTTTTAGCTTGGAAACCACCTGTTCGGAATGGCCCTGTACACTTACATAGTAAAAATGCACTGTGTAGTGAGACCTAATAAACTTAGTAAAAGGCATGTACATAATATTGTTTTTATCATGTAGATTATCAACGTTTTCTTTATGGTTTACTAGTTTTATACTAAACCGAATGTTATTCTTGATGTGGATCCTGCCATGTTGTTTTTTCCTTCAGGATGTTTGTTGACTTCAGATAATGTTGTGTTAAATTAATGTTAAATAGTGTGGATGGACCTACATATAGGAATTTGTTGGTTACTGGAAGTCCAAACATTATTGGGTTCTAAAACTCAATAAAAATACACAGTACAACACATCTTAACAAAAATAATATCCAAGAAAGTGTCCAAACATGCCTAAAATAGTTATTAAAAGCACAATTTTAACATTGTTTGAATAATCAACAACCACTAGCCGGTCCTTTTAATGGTATAAACAGAGTGTGTTCTAGCAATACCCAAATGCAACCACATGCTTTCTCTTCATATAATATGCCTATTCAGGGCTCTGGAAATATTTTGAAAATCCACTTGCCCAGGGCAAGTGGATTTTCAAAATCCACTTGCCCTGTTCAAAATCCACTTGCCCTGTCCAAAATGTCACTTGCCCCAAATTCAAAAGTCACTTGCCCCAAAATCAAGCCTTTGTCAACGTACCAAACTTTTCAAGACGCCGACGTATCCATGGTGGGTAGTATAATTACGTTTATGGCTGGATTTCACTGGAGAATCACGAAAAATAGATCCATTTTCAGATTGGCTGGGAGAACACAAATCAACACCATCACTACTATCCTTAAATCCAAGTTCACTGTCAGACTGACCACCAGAATCACACAAATCAACATTTCTAAGATCACCAGGAGTATTTTCCTCAGTAGTTTTAGACACATGTTTAGGTTTTGTCCTTACAAGGAACGTAATAGAGACATGGTTAATTTGTAACTTTTTTTGTTAGATTGTTGAAATAATGAAGGATCATTTATTAAATACTGCATCATGTAATTACCCACAGGAATCGGACATACTGTAAATGCATGTAATAAACCACATTGACTATCCACTACTAGTATATTAAAATATATTTTTATATACATGCGGGGACCTACATATGGGGATACTGTACTATGTTTACAATACGTCCGATTCCTATGAATTACCATAACTCATGAATATCAAAAGAAACAATGACCCCTTTCACACATTTCCAAACCGCCTTTGATTACATCATCAATTTTACATCAATATTCGTGAATGTGTTTTCAAAAGTTTCCCTTTATAGTAACTGCAAACAAAACATCTGCCTACTCAGCTTTAATCGTCAATGCCAGGCCACAAATAAAGTGATAATCGTGTTACCAAATGTGCCAAACAAAATACAAACTCGCAAACAAAGTTTGTTTAATAATATGTGTCAAAATAACTTCAATAAAGCAACCCGCTGCATTCACATACCTTCCTTAATTAGTGCCAGTAATTAATTTCTACTTTATTTGTGTATAGTACAGTACTTGCCGTAAGCGTTTATAAATTGCTGTTTGTTTACAATTTTCCAATGACCCGCGTTTCACCTTTTACACAGCTATAAGTACTTGGCGGACTGATCAGTGTGTATTCATTACCTTTTCCGATAACATTCAGCGTCAATACACAATATGCGTTGCATAAAATCTTGGTGCGGTTATACTCTTCAAACATAATTCGAAAGTTCGGCTAAACATATGATTTATGTTGCGCGTAAAATAATGCATAACAGAAGTCTACAAACTTTACAATGGTTACGTTTAACGATTATGATTGGATTATTTTGATTATAATTGGATTAATTTTTGGGATGGTCTTATCATGTTAGTAGAGGACACACTTCAGTATAAATAGGGAGATGAATATTATTAATGCTATCGGCGCATGGACATTTTTGATTGGCACCTCAAACTTTCCTCGGCCAATCAGGTTTTGACAAACTGTCAAAGTGGGAGGGATTTCTTAATTACCGCTCGCGGCGAAAGCGATGGGTTCGTAATCGGCACACTTTATGATAAGCGGAGTTTTCGTTTGATTTTTTGTCTAAAACGGAAACGTCCAGTCGGGCAAGTGTCGGACAACCAGATTTGCGAAGGACACCTGCCCGCACCCAAATTCCACTTGCCCGGGGCGTCGGGCAACCATATTTCCGGAGCCCTGCTATTCTGAAAGTTTCATGGCAATATTTCATTCCTAACTAAAATTATTTAGTGGAAATGAAACTTAAACAAAGAGGTTAACGCAAACTTAAACAAAAAGGTTAATGCAAACTTAAACCAGATCTGTTGCCGGAGGCGGACAAATAACCCCCTCTGGCAACTTTTTGTAGGGTGGGTAAACATGGTCATAGTAAGATATTAAAAAAGAGGAAAATGTAGACACTCGCCCCTTTTAATGCCAATCTATAAGCAATTCTTTTCAAAAATCTTGCTAACAAAATATTGTCTAGCGTATACATGAACAAGTTTACATTGCTACATACCTCAAACTTGACATACAACACCAGCAGGTTGCCAAATGTTTCTGGTGGGAAGGGGTTCTGTTGTAGAAGGAACTGCAGTTTCTCGAAGCCCTGTGTGGGGTCGTTGTCCATGTTCATGAGGGCCTGGTTGTGTAGTGTCACCGCGTCGAGCTCCTCCTCACCACGCGGGGGCATGTCTGTCAACGCTTCACATGCTGCCTCAACTGCAGGAAAACATAACAATTAACATTTTAAGCCTGACGATAAGGTACATATGTAATCCAAGGCTTCTCGGACCTTACCAGCCCTTTTTACTATTTTGATATTTCATCGGTCTGTGGCTATACAGCAGGGGAAAAAAAGGGTCGGATTAGTACATATGTAACTTACATATGTTGCTAACGAGAGATCTATTATTACAATATAAACGCCATAACCAGCCACCCTAATGTTATCATTGCCGAAGCAGCGATTTATGAGTTACAAACTACTTTACACATTTTTAATTATGGGTATTTTAAGTACCCGTGAATTAACCTAGACTTTTAATCGGCACACATGCATTATTTTATGACCTCAACACATCCATAAAGTTTGAAAGAACAGTTTTGTAATCGATTTTGGCAATTTAGTTTCTATAAGTTTCTACAATTTCTTTCTGTCACGCCTAACATAATATCATTTGGATAGTTTATGTTAAGAAATCCTTTATTTAAGGGTGATCCTTTAAAAATGATGTGTTTGCTGTTTCCCATCCCAGGATTGTTAAGAGGATAGATGTTGTTTTCTGAAGACAGTAAAAAAATTAAAAAATTAAAGAAAGACAACAAAAAATTAAATATTACTTACCGTATAATCCCTAATAAATCAACACACACCCCTCCCCCACCAACACCCCACCATTTTTTTCAGAAATAGTTTTTTTTAAAACTTACCCACAGATGCAAGTTAATCTGTTTCATTCACAATGGAACACACAAAATCACTAGAAAACTTAAAATTCGGAGCATTAGATTGATTGACATGCAGACTGGGGAAGAAAATCAATAAATAATGTCTGACTTAAAGAGGGATTATACGGTTACATCAGTATATATAATTGCTAAAAAACATATGGATAGGTGGGGAAACAGCAAACCAGCATATGTTTGTGTTGGTCTGAGTTAAATAAGCATTGTTTTTCAAAATGTTATAAATCAGTATGTAGTATGTGCAATATAAAAGAGCGCGTAGTATGTAGAATGTACAGTATAAAAGAGCGCGTAGTATGTAGAATGTACAATATAAAAGAATGAATGATTATTTTTTTATCAGACTTACAGTTTTTCAGCTGGTACTCAATAGCAGCCTTGAGATTGAAGGCCTCAATAAGAGCTGTCTCGTGGAGGGTGAGGGAGTTGCCAACACTTCGAACATCTATACCCTCTGTTGTCATCCCAACACTTAACTCTACAATGGTAAAACTCAATCATAAATAAACTGAATAATTTTTAAAAAAATCAAGATAATTGCTTCATTTGATAAACATTTGGACTTGAACTGTTTCGAATTAACAATTATCTTTTAAATAATAAATCATTTTATGTCAGCACAAGCAAAACATTACTGCACATTAAGTTATTTTCTGGAAGTTTTACACAAAACACATCTCGTACATTATTAATGATTTTGTCCAATGTCAAAGCTCTCTGCCTCGTGCGTGTTATTTATTTATTCACTGGAGCAATTCCTGGTGTTTCCATTTCCTATACTTGTACAGATTTTATTTCAATTAATAAAATAACCAACTATTTAAAAAACAAAATTGAAATACAATATAAATACTGAAAGAACAAACATTTCATTGTCTGTTCACAAACGGACCTAATGATGCTCTAATGATATAAACTAGTTTTTGAGGAGATATTTGAAATAAATTGAGTTTTAGATAATGAAGAGCAGAAAAAATCTATATCTGAACGGACACAGCCCAAAATCACATAAATCCAAAATTTGTTTTTTCAGTTTTTTGGAATTATATACAGTGTTATTTTAGTGCATTTCTAAGTATAACAGCTTATAATTCATGTTGTTGTAGCCATTATGAAAATGTGAAGACGACAAAAAAACAAGAAGTTGAAATAGGTCAGGTCAACCCAAGAGACATACCCATAGCTTTAAATTATAGTTGAAAAAACAGTATTAAATATATTTTAGTTTGAAATGTTATTCTAACCTGGATGTTCCCGGATGCCTTTCTCAATGATGTCAGCTATGTGTTTGAGAGCAGGGGCGTACTGTTTCATCATGTAGTGACACAAGGCAATATTGTAGGAGAGATCTGGCTTGTAACCCAGGATCTGAATGGCTGTGGTAAACTTCTGACACGCCTCCTCATAACGATGTTCCTAGGTTATACACACAACACAAATGTTTAAAATGCCAATCAACAAAATACTATTGTCCAAATAAATTGAAACCAAACATACCATCCACCGATAAATTGAGGATCTTGCAAAAGTGTCTGTTTAATACTGAATTTATTAAACCAGTTCGATAAAATTATAATTCCATAAATGGTTAATTACAAGCTGAAAGATGCAAAATATGCAAATTAAATTCAGTCAAATTTTATATTTTGCTGAATTTCAATGTTTTTTATTAGAATAATAACTTGACAATGTGTACCTTGAACAGGAGACATCCAAGGTTGATCTCTGTATCTGGGTCATCAGCTGGGCATTGCTCTACCAGGCTCTACAACAAATGTAAACTCATGGTTATATATACATACATACATAATTAATGAGAATACATGTACATGGTTCTTTAGTACATTTTTGCATATTTCAAATGATTTCTATTCAATCGTCTCCGTGGCCGAATGGTTAACGATGTTGCAATGTAAACCTTCGCCTCTCACCGCTGTGGGTTCGAATCCCACTGGGAGCTTGACGTGTGAGGAAGCGTCGATTCTTACGGATGGCGGGAGGTGTACAGTACTGGTTCTACCCAGGAAAAGTGGGTGGTCTGCCTCCACCACAAAAAATCGACCGTCATATATAACCTCACGTGTTGATAATGCATCATAAAATAAATATGCTTTTTTACAATAATAACAATATTGTACATGTTGCCTATTAAGAAGTTAATATTTATAATGTACACATTAAAAACATGTTGTTGGAGGGACAGAGTACAAGTTTAACGGGAGTTATCAGAGGACAGCACACTTGACTTTCGCGGCCTTGTTTAATTATTGGAAATCTAAGCTGACAAAGGGACATAATCCTGCTTTATTGCATTAGGCTTAAAAGAAAAAAGTGTTTGTTTCCGCTAACCCGACCGACTCTAACTTTTTTATTGCAAAAAAAAAATTAAAAAAAATAAAGCTGAACCCATTAACCAAATTTTCCTATGGAGATAAAAAATAAAAATATTCCTCCAGTGAGATTTGAACCCACTACCCCTGGGCTTTCCAGTGTCGTTAACAAATATTGAAAAAGGGCCGTAACCATGTATTATCTAGGTAGTAATACCTTCCCCAGTATTTTTTATCATATTAAAAGTGTTTTTCATTAAAAATAAGGTCATTAATAATAAAATAAAAAATAAAAGTTTTGCCTACCTGCCCTATTTTTTTTGAAGCCGTTAGCGGAAACAACCCTTTTTTTTTTGGCCTTACAGAATTACGGCACTTGACTCTATGATTTCTCTTCATGACAGTGAATATGTGTGTGAAGTTTCATTGAATTCAGAGGGGAGTAGAATAGTTTGACTTTTCTTCAAAAAGTTAAGCTAAAAAGCAGGCCATGGTTGGTAATTGTGACCTACCGTTAATAAACAAATCCAGATGGAGCCTAGGAATGTGTGGTGTTCGTCGACATGTACGAACATATAAAGTTTGAAGACCATGAGGTAAATAGTTTCATCACAAACTGATTCAAAACATATGTTCACATTTGACGCACTAACCAATGGACGTCATCCTGCATTGATTTTTTGCACTAAATGTACAGAATGTAGTGTATGAACCTTACCTTTGCACCAGGGAGGTCTTCTTCTCCATACTTGATAGCAGCCTGTAACTTCGTCACCTGTAAAACACACGCTCTAGTTACAATATGAAGAGAATCAAAACAAGGCTACTTTACTTTTATCGTTCTTAATATGCCTTATTTCAGGGTCTGAATTAGTTACTTGTTTCTGATCATTGTATTTCCTAAACCAGTACAAGTAAATAAATGCATCAACAAGAACAACCTTGAAGCATTTGTCAACTTTTATCAACAACCTTGCTCGGGCATCAAGATAATTCCTCCTATCATACATGGGGGTTAATTTTTAAATGAAACCTAAAAAAATAGTTCGACCAACAGTTTTAAAGAAGTAATTATAGGTTTTTTTACTCTGTGTTAACAAAGATGGTGGCCATGTATGATGTCAAATTAAAATTAATTTGTTTTAGGAGCAAATCCATGTCATGATTTTGGTAAATGTTCTAGATCAATACCACTTAAGGTTTTAGTTTAAAAGTGATCTCAAAACTTTCCTACTTTAATCTACTTTTTTTTAGTGAGAGTCTCCGTGGTCGAAGGGTTAACGATGTTGCGTTGTAAACCTTCTCGCATCTCACCGCTGCGGGTTCGAATCCCACTGGGAACTCGACTTGTGAGGAAGTGTCGATTCTTACGAAGGACGGAATAAAGTGGGTGGTCTGCCTCCACCACAAAAAATTGACCGTCATCGATAACCTTACATGTGTTGAAAATGTCGTAAAACATCATACAAACAAACAAATAATCTATTTTTAACCATGGTGGTCATCTTTGACTGACTCGCCTGAATTTAATATATAGGACCAACTAGACATCATGCGCGGTAATATGGTCAAGTTTTAGGGAAATCAGACAAGTTGGTTCGAGAAGTCGTCATCTCAAGTTTGTTACTTGTACTACATAAGTCAATGCAAACAAATATGGCTTCTGGCAAAATTTAAGTGTAAAGAATACAATTGTCCTGTTGACCCCTGGTGAGAGACTGAGTTACAAGTATGACATAGGATATACATACCTCTCCCTGTCTCAGGGGGTTGTCTATTTGACAGGCCACCTTCATTGCCTCCACATACAGACATGCTTTGTAGAGGGCTTGGGAGTAATGAAGCTTGTACTCCTCGACCTCTGGATGCATCATAGACAGCTGCTCGTAGCAGTCGGAGGCATTCACAAAGTCCTGCATCTGGAAGTAACAGTAGCCCAACAAGGACAGGGCAGCCCGAGACTGTAATAGAAATCAGAAACATAAGCGAAGATTATCAGCTCTGGTCAACAAAACAAAAGTCAGTAAAAAATATTATTAAAAAGGAAAATGTATAGTGAACTTTTTAACAGTTACACTTTTTGATTGCATTGAATTAGCTGAGTTAACGCTGATCCTCACCATCGGGAGTAATGTTTCATAATTGACGCCAAATATATAAAATTTATACTTTTTTTAATTGAATTACTTACTCTTTGGTGTGTCTGCAACTGATTGGTGAGTACTTGAACGGCTTCATGGTAGCGCGTGTCTCTTATCTTCAAAATAAACAATACAATTATTTTAAGAAAATGGTATATAAATCTTGACAACTGATCAAATGATATAGAGACTTGACATTAAAAATTAATTTTTTCTCTATTTTCTCTGATTTCAAAATTGCCTTGAAAATTTTACATATAAGTTTTTTTTATTCTTATCGCTCAATGTGTATATGCTACATATAAATGTATCCAAATTGCCATTGTCTGAATATAGTGATACATTTTAGACTTAAGCATTTCCATTGCTAGCTTGTTTATCTCAACATTTTACTAGTTGAGTATCAACCACAATTCCTTTTTATTGAAATTTGACAAAAACAAACGCGATTTACGAACTCGAAGCACTTTTTTGGTATTTGAATATTATATCTATTAATTGTTGACCTTTTCAAACAGTTACTATGTATTTAACATTTTACGAAAATACCAAAAAGTGAATATAACACAGGACTAATCTGCGCGGGGGTCTTGTTTGTACAGCGAGATTATTGTGTACACCAATCAATCAGTCACAGGATATCACCTTCCACAATACAAATTACCCGGGGCATGTGAATTAAGAGCAAGTTTGATTAAAGGACATTGATTGATTGAATTGGATTTTATAGTCGCACCAACAGCAAAGGTCATATGGCGACTTTCCAGCTCCCACTGGTGGAGGAAGACCCCAGGCACCTGGGTAGAACCACCGACGTTCCGCAAGCCAGCTGGATAGCTTCCTCACATAAAGAATCCTAGGCCCCTGAGGGATCGAACCTACAGTGGTGAGGGGCAAGTGATTTCAAGTCAGAGACGTTAACCACTCGGCCACGGATGCCCTTGATTAAAGGACATGAAATTTGGCTTGCTTCTTTAGTATTTTTAGCGGTTTTGTTTTTAAGAGTAGCGGTAACATTTAGGTACAGCGGCATGTGGAAAGTCAAGTGCAGCGGCACCGCTATGCTTAAATGGCCTGTGGTAGGATGGTAGCAGTTGAATCAACACTGCTTAAATGAACCTGTGTCAACTATATGCCTCAGTAGACTTAAACGATCAACATCCCTAATTTATGTTTTGATGGTAGAAACTAAATACTTGCTCAAAGTTACATTATTCTTCATGTTTAGATGCTTTGTGTCAAATATAAATGCTATTGGCTGAACAATAACTGCCAAGATTTTGTTCAAGGTAGAATATATGCTTATTTTCAGTGAGGTTTCTGATTCACTGTGTAATGCCTGCCTAAACAACCACAGAATACTGAATATAAACCTTTATTATTACATGTTCATGAATAAAACTCACCAAAGTTACCCTTGAATATTGTGGACCTAAGCGGTCATGTGACTGAGCACTGCTTATCAACATGATAATAAAATATTTTACAGTGATTCTTTATCTTCTGTTTCAAAACAATTTTATACTCATTACCTTACTTCAATGATTGTACTATCTGTGGCATTTGCTACAGTCATGTGATAATAAAAAGGTACATAAAAATAATCATAACTTCGTGGATGGTCTCCCTTAGATGTAAACACAATGTGCAAGGCCCTTAAAATGTGCTTGACAGTATTTAGGCAAAATAAAATTATACCTGTGTTTACTGTAACATTGCTGAAAAAAATAGGGGTAGGTAGGTAGGCATTTTATTTTATTATGGCGAAGTTACATTTAAGGTGGCGATGAGCTTTGATAAATGGGAAAATGTGGCATTTTAAAACATACAACAGATAACAATATGAAACTGTGTGTGTTTTATTGTTTCCCAAAAGGCCTGGTAACAACTGGCTCTTTTCCCAAACATTTGCAATTATAACAAAGGGGTAAAACAGTTTTAAATGTTTTCCGCAAGTCCGAAAGAGGGTCAGCTCCAACAGCAATGAGTACATGAGTCGGCTGGGATCAGTCCAGCTCCATACAGTGTGATCTCCAGTGGGGCCTGACATGTTATGAGTGACTTGACTTCCATGCTCTTCCTGAATATATGACCATCAGGAAGGATGGGGGACCCACAATTTCTGTGGTTGACCTAACCAAGAGCAGTTCTTGCCTCCCAGACAGCTGAATAAATATTCAAAGTTATAATGTCAAAATTTAAGGTTAATTGACCACTTGAATAGTTTTGTAAAAGTGTTGACTTACATGTATATTACTTCTCTAACATCAGAAAGTAATAAATATTTATAAAATTCTCATGTTAGTTATTATGAGGTTGAGTTTAGAAAATTATTATGGAACGGCATACTTCTTCAAGAAGTTATAATGCAGTAGTAGTCGATGCCAATGCTTAGTGCTGAGAAGCAAGTAAACATATGCACATTAATATTACTATTTTAGAAACAAACTTACGACAGGTGGCCTGGAACTCTGGGCATATACCGACCTGTCTGTGGTACTTGTCAAACAATTCAACACTAGATTCTTTATGGAGAGTGCGCTTTCATGTGCCAACATTTTCGAAACTGTACAGCCAAAACAGCTGTCAAAACCGCACCGCGAAATTGAAAATTGCACCGTGATCGCGTGAACATTATTTTTTCAATATATATTTTTTTCTTTATTTTTTTTTTTAATAAAATAAAAAGGAGTCGGGGGTGTTTTCAGAGGGTCGGTCGGGTTACAGTAAACTTAGGTATAATTTTATTTAGCCTTAGTGAAATATTTTCTGAATTGTGTGTTTTATATTTTATTTTTAGTTGAAATTGGGAGCAAATGTAACAGAAAGACTCATATCAGCCTTATCATATACATTTGTTTTGATTACATAACTTCATGTACAAACAAATGTTGTTGATTTTGTATAATCAACTATAATCTGCCTAAATATTTATTCTGTGCTATTCTAATTTCCAAGAAATGCAATATAGTGCCTACCGGTAGTTTTAAGTTGAATGTGTCACAGAGAATGAAAATTATCGATAAAAATGAACAAAAACCTTAATTTTTCATTGTTTTAAGCTCAATGAACTGTTACTGTAAAACTAATAGTGCAAAAGGCATTGGCCTTAATATTTTAACTTGATGACGTCACTCGTGTACTGGGAATGTCAGCAAAGCAGACGGACGTGTATGCTGATGTAAAAGACTAAATTAATGGGAATTTTCTTGAGGTGAATATTTGGAGTTAGTGTAAATGCATTTACAAAGGTATTGTAGCATGTTCACTGAAAATTCTCTCTGTAATAGCACAGGTGTAAATTGATCAATTGAAAATAACACCTGTCAGAATAAATGGTGTACTACAACTACCAGTTATTGGAAGTAAGAGCTACAAAATAAATAGAGTATGGTTTCATCTCGTTGGTTTATTTAAACATCGAGATGGGCGTGTGGTTTAAATTAACCAACTCAATGAAACCATACTCTATCTATTACATATTCATTTGACATTGACATAATTGACCTGTTTGAAACGCATGTTTTCTATTGCACAACATTTGACTTTGTTTTGACGGCTGCAAATCTAGCGTGAGGGCACTGTCGTAAGCGAGGTCGATATTTCAATGTCACCCACAAATTTAAGATCTCCTCGAACTCAAGACATTCAACGATAATTGAAATGCGAGGTCGATATTTCAATGTCACCCACAAATTTAAGATCTCCTCGAACTCAAGACATTCAACGATAATTGAAATGTATTTGTTAAGGCAGGCAGTACGGGACTACGTTGTTTTCATCCACATCGCTGAAAAATCTGACATGGATCGTGGCGCATCTATATCGATTTAGAGCGACTTATAGCTCTATGGTAGGCAGTGTATTAGCCAGCCAACCGTGCAGCCGTCTTTTGCACGGCCGTTTTTGAAAAATCGCGGCCAATATTTGGGGAAGTGGGTGGGGTAAAAAAAAAATTTTGCTCAATAACACTTCCAAACTCTTACTTTCTCAATATTGTTATGTTTTGTATACATTTATAGAAGTAATAGGATCTAAAATGTTTGTTTTTTCACCTTCATCTGTAAAAATAAATTACCCCAGAGACACCCGCTTGTCGAGAATTGGCGCGAAGGGCATGTTAGCAAATTATTTTGCACACCCTGTTTTTTGCATATTTGCACACTCAGTTCTTGACTTTCTGCCTAATACACTGATGGTAGGTAAAGAATATATAAAACCACAAGTCTGAGATATGATGATCAGTCACCTAAAACAAATTACGTGGAAATGATTTACTAAGGAATGATCCGCTATTGCCAAGGATCCGGTACTGCCGTAACAACAGTACTGTATGAAAATTTATTTTTATTTTTAGGGGTTTGAAAGTAAAATAAGACGGGGTCCTACGACACAAACAGTTAATGAGTTATACATGTTACTCACCATTCCATATATAGTTGAAGTATACTCCCCTTCTTTTATCTGTATTTGTGCCATCTCAACAGATAGTCAGAATGTCAAAAATATGTTGATTACTTATTTTAAAATAAATCATAAAATCTGTTGTCAGGAATGCTTCTGCTACTGCGCATGTGCGTAAGTGCACTAAAGAGTTTCAAAGGACGGATAATCGATTTTCTGACCACCACGATTAAAAAGTACCCAAAACTAACGAAAATATATTAAAGGAACACAATTCTCAACAAGCAAAACAAAACTCGTGGTCATGCTATAGACCATAGACCTAAAAAAAACAAATAGATAGGAAACTTGCTATTTTAACTAGTGAAGTAGCCAAAATATCGCGTGCACCTTAACTCATCCTTCTAACTCTCTTTCAAGTATGATATTGACGAGAATACATTCCGGAGGCCCTCCCAGGGGTTTCGGGGATCTGGGGAACATGGCCATTTATTTTTTAGGGATCTGGGGAACATTGGAAATTACTTTAAGGGATCAAGGGATCAGAGGCCTACTTTTAGGGCTAGGGAACAGTGCCCTAAAAGAAAAAAGAAGAAACAAGTACCTATTTTTTTTACGTATAATTGGTATAATTTACTTTTCAAACATGACATTTGGACTGCTGTTCACTGCTGATTGCTTTGAACGGCTTACAGTATCATCTTTTACGACGGTTTTTAGTAGCGCCTATTGCTCAACAGGATGTCTAACAGAGAATATCAACCTTCCTGTTCAACTGATCACAGATCAGCAGAGTTTATGCCGTGGTGCAAAGTCGTCATCTATATGAGGCGACTACTCTTCTAAAACTATTAAATAGATTTTCATGAAACCTTGAAATTCAGGTCGATGTGAAATCCAAGATGGTCACCAAAGCTAAAAATAGATGTTTAAGAAAGAAGTTTTTATAGCGACTACTCCTCTGAAACTACAAGTGATACTGATATGGGACCGTTACTGAAATGATCAGCATGACATAATGTTGGTCCTGGACGAAAAAGTCATTTTGGTTCGTCGTCAAACATGGCCACCAGCATACAATTTTGCTGCTTACATAGAGTTATACAGAAAAATCTTGTGGCGACTACTCCTCAAAAACTACTCGCTAGATTTAGGAATGTTGCTCTTGATGTCTAGTTGGTCCTAAGCAAAAAATCAAGATGGCCACCACAGCTAAAAATAATTTTTGGCTCTACTGGCCAAAGGCCAGCAGAGCTTATGGGATGGCGAGTTGTCCGTCGTCCGTCCGTCCGTCCGTCCGTCCGTAACTTTACCAAACCTTACCGCATTGTTAATATCAATGAAAGCTCGGACAAGTTCGAAAACCAGCTATATCGGAATAGTAACAACAGAGTTATGGCCCTTGATTTAGTTAAAAATGCTATATTTTGCCTCGTTAAGACGATAGGAGCTTCGATACCAAACTTTATTAGATTGCTAATGTCGTTGAAATCTCGAACAAGTTCGAAAACCAGCCATATCGGACCAGTAACAGCGGAGTTACGGCCCTTGATTTAGTTAAAAATGCTATATTTTGCCTCGTTAAGACAATAGGGGCTTCATTGTTCATCTGATCTTTACCAAACTTTATCAGATTGTTAATATCAATGAAAGCTTGGATACGTTTGAAAACCAGCCATATTGGAATAGTAACAGCGGAGTTATGGCCCTTGATTTAGTTAAAAATGCTATATTTTGCCTCGTTAAGACGATAGGGGCTTCATTGTTCATCCGATCTTTACTAAACTTTATCAGATTGTTAATATCATTGACAGCTCGAACAAGTTCGAAAACCAGCCATATCGGACAAGTAACATCGGAGTTATGGCCATTGATTTAGTTATAAATGCTATATTTTGCCTCGTTAAGACGATAGGGGCTTCATTGCTCATCCGATCTTTACCAAACTTTATCCGATTGTTAATATCAGTGAAAGCTCGAACATTTTTTTTTAGCTCTATGTTGGACCAGTCGGACCAGTAACAGAGGAGCTCTTGATTTAGTTAAAAATGCTATATTTTGCCTCGTTAATACGGTAAGGCCTTCATTTTTGATCTGATCTTTACCGAACTTTAACAGATTCTTTAGTTATCGCCCTTGATTTAGTTCAAAAGCTGTTTTTTGCCCGAAACTTTCAAAAAAACGCAAATGGCAGTCACTCGCTTCAGTGATGTTATAAGAGCCATGTTAGCCAGTAGAGCGTCCACAGGCCCTCTTGGGCCTCTTGTTGAAAATATGACTTTGTGGCGACTAGTTCTCACTATCCATAATGGTATTGATTTGGAACCTTTACCAAATTGACTGTCATGAGATATTGTTGTTCCTACACAAAATTCATTTTGATTCGATATCAAACATGGCCGCTAGCGGACTTGTGGGACTCCTCCTAAAACTACTTGATGGATTTTAATGAAACTTTACATGAATATGGCTCTTGATGTCTAGTTGATCTTGAGTAAAAAATCAGGTAGGTAGGAAGTTTAAGATGGCCACCATACCCCTAAATATTGATTTTAAAATTAGAATTTTGTGACGACTATTTCTCAAAAACCACAAGTGGTATTGATTTTGAACCTATACCAAAATGACTGGTATGACATATAGTTGGTTCTAAACAAAGTTCATTTTCATTCAATGTCAAGCATTGTATAGGAAAAACCTGTGGCGACTGCTCTTCTGAAACTACTTGATTGATTTTCATGAAACTGCTCTTGATGTCTATTTGTTTTAAAGTAAAGATCAGGTTGGACGACATTTCAAGATAGCTGCCATAGCTAAAAATAGATTTTAAAATACAATTTTGTGGTGACTACTTCTCAAAAACCATAAGGGTTATTAATTCGGAACCTTTACCAAATTGATTGGCATGACATGTAGTTTAAACAAAATTATTTTTGATTCAACATCAAATATGGCCACCAACGGACATCTCTGTTGTAAAGTTATATATAGGACAAACTTGTGGCGACTACTCGTGAAACTACTTAATTGATTTCCATGAAACTTTATAGGAATGTTGTTCTTAATGTCTAGTTCGTCCAAAGTAAAATCAAATTGGTCGAAACTTCAAGGTACAAACAAGTTTTTTAAAGCAAAATGTGTTGGCGACTGCTGCATATATTTTTTGGATTTAACGACAAACATGGCCACCAACAGCTATTTTTGTTTACACAGGTTACATATGAAAAACTTGTGGCAACTACTCCTCTGACACTGCTTAAAGGATTTTCATGAAACTTTACAGGAATGTTACTCTTGTTACAAAAATGATTTTCGTTTGAAAAATATTGAAAATAAGATGTATTTACTCTGACAAAAACTTGTATTGTTTAATGATTAACAAACACAAACAGTTCAAATAATGACAAACATATAAAATGTTATGATAATTGTCCAAAGTGTAGCTGTTCAGATCTTCAGGAGAGTGTTTCAAGGTCATGAAACTCTTATTTAATCATCTTTTTCATCTTTTTTTTTTTGGGGGGGGGGGGATGGGTGGGGGTGGGGTGGTGGACTTGGGGTGGGGATGGTGGAAATGTAAAAAATGAAGTCAAATACTTAGTACCAGGAAGCTGTATGTTATAATTGTACCTATTACCTGGGCTATATACAAATTGGTTAGAAAAACCTAAAGGAAAACCTAAAGAACGCTGGTGTTTTTTTATTCAGGTGTGTAAAAGGTAAAAGCAGTCCAGAGAATACTACAGTATGTGTTTTACATTTGTAAGAGATATTAAACGAACAATATTGGGTACATTTAGGGAACTGTGTTAAACACTTTCGGGGATCTAGAGAACAATGTAAATACTTTTAGGGATCTAGGGAACATGGATAAAATACTTTTGGGGATGTGGAGAACAGTGGCCATTACTTTAAGGGATCTGGGGAACAAGGACCCCACTAGACGGGCCTCATTCCGAAATGATTCATAATCAATAACAAAATAGGATTTTACTAATGAATCTTTATTTTCAAAACATAAACATGTATAAAAAACAACCGGATTACGCCCTCATCCGACGAACGAGGCTAAGCTTAGGGGAAAGTGGCTGGCACAAGAGAACTCAGATGGAACCCAGTGGTGCCGGTGTAGTAAGATTTCGCAATGAAATATCATAATCATCTTATGTTTGCTTACATAATATGGCTTCTGTGAGTGTAAACAAGTCATGACTGAAATGTCATACTACAGTAGTTTGAGTAAATGGGTCAGTAACAGTATGTTTGTACACAACGGCATTATAGAGTAAAGCAAATAAGGACCGTAATATCATTCATAGTGTGCATCCTTTTGTTTATAATATGAGTTATAATCATGTTTATATAATAATGCCAGTATACAACAATTGTGGTTACATGCGCAAAATATATGTCTACAATAATTTGCATAGAATGTGTGATTTTGAACCTGCAGTTTGAACCTGTTTCTATATCAACATATTAATATTCTGTCTTTGTGTCTCATGGAGGTCTCATGGAGGATATACGTCGGTATGAATGCCCCGGTGACTGGTTCTTGGAAGTCTGTGATTTGTTTATGGATGTCCGAAACCAGGTTCCTGGAAGTTTGTCATTGGTTCCTGGCAATATGACTGTTTCCTGGGAGTCTGCGACTGGCTCCTGGAAGTATGTAAGCAGGTTTCCATGTATGGTTTACACAAGGGGCAGGCAATGTAACCATTACACAACCTTCTACAGGAAGTTAATAGCAGACCTAACTAAAACGAAGTCGGTGGGGTGGGATGGGGGTGGGGGTACACTATTGTACGATCTCCCGGTCTTCGGTGTCCTCCCTTGCGTAAAGAATACGCTAAAAGATCCCTACTCGAAGTATGCGACCGATTCCAGAAAGTCTGCGATTTGTATCTGGATATATGCAACCGGGTTCCTGGAAGTCGACTGGTTCCCGGAACTCTGCGATTTGTTTCTTTATATATGCAACCGGTCGGTAAGTATGTGATTGGTTCCTGGAAGTATGCGACTGTATCCTGGAAGTCTGCGACTGGCTACTGAAAGTATGTGATTGGTTTCTGGAAGCATGCGACTTGTTCCTGGAAGTCTGTGTTGGTGGAAGTCTGCGACGTGAGCTTGGAAGTCTGTGACCGGTTCCTGAACGTTTGAGACTTGAGGATATTTTCTGGTCAAAGCGGAACAACTGTCAAAAAAAAAACACTTCACTTTTGGCAGTCTTGTTGTTGTTTTTAAAACTCACGGCGTACCGTTAGTTTTTTTGCATAACTTGTATTTGTTCAATCATTAATATTAATTATAAGAATAGTATCAAGCAAATAACTTTTGCCTATTTGATTATAATGTACCTATTTAAAGCATGCAGAATAATACGAACACATAAAAAAGGCGGTTGAAAGTCAAAATGATGCTGAATAAATAATGAGAGACGCTAATTTCACATCTTGATAAAAAAAAAATTGGCATTGGTTACTTCCATTTCGTATAGAATTCATTGGAAACCTGCCTCCTCCGGCAAGGGAGGTTATTGGTATGAACATAGAAGACCATATATTAACGTACAACATGATTACTTATATAATTGTGAAAATTTTCATAGAAAAAGCTTAAATGGTTTAGGGGTAGCTCAAGCCACAAATTATTTTTTCCAATATATTGAATATAGGATTTCGTAACTTTTGTATTTGTCTTTCCATTTTTTTTACGGTCAGGTAGATATCTTCACATCTTACTATACAAGAACACAACGTGTTATTGCAAAACCTTTAACAGTTTAGGAGCAGTTATAACAAATAACAAAGTTCCGTAACTCTTGCACCTACGTCATGGGCGCATCTTCACACAATTGCACAACTGTGCAAAGTTTCATCGAAAATGCTTGAACCGTTTTGGAGGAGTTCACGACACACATTATTTTCTCAAAATATTATATAAAGCAGAAATAATTAATAGGCGTTATAAGTAAAACACAAAGGTGAGAAAGCCACAAAGCAATTACTGAGTGACTTGGCAGAAACCAGAGTCACATTTTATATATTTTACACGTTCCTATCTAATTGTAATTACGTGTGGTGTAATATCGATAATAGTAACGAACCTTATTAACGAACGGTTTGCACGCTTTGCATGACAACAATCTATAAATATGAAACAATATGTTTTGTTTTTGATTGGTGTTTTACGTCATTTTCAACACATGTAAGGTTATATATGACGGTGTGTGGTGGAGGCAGTTAACCCATTTTTCCTGGGTAGAACCAGTACTGTACATCTCCCGCCACCCGTAAGAATCGACACTTCCTCACTTACAAGCCGAGCTCCCAGTGGGATTCGAACCCGCAGAGGCGAAGTTTTACAACGCAACGTCGTTAACCATTCGGCCACGGAGACGCTTCTGTATTCTCCCATTCGTGTCTAATAAGTGGTGTTTACGGCTGGATATAAAATGTTATTATAATATTGATATTTTATATGTGACACTCAAATAAACAATAAAATCACGTCTAAAATGAATGTAAAAGGGACATACGGCCATCTTGATTCGGGAACAAACTCGCGTCGTTAAGGCAGTTTTTCACAGTTCGAAGATTTACAAATTATATTATTACCTGATCTCCTATATAAATGCTACAACTTCATTTCTTGCTAATACACTAAGGAAAAGACTGTTCCCGGTGAAAACGAACTGTTACCGGGCTTTAGTTTCGACTGTTTCCCTCACGTGCTGGAATTTCGTTTGCGTGACGTCATGTTGCTTTTTTCACCATAGGTTCTCATTATAAAACAAATTTTCATTTTCACTGTTTCGTACAGTAACATTAATCAGGTAATAAAACAGTTATCACATGTGTGTTTGGGGAACAGTCAAAACTGTTTTCCCGAGGTGGAGGGGGATGTCAGTGTGAACTGTTTCCCTCGGCCTATCGGTACCACACATGTGATAACTGTATACTTAATACATTCCCACATAGTTAAAGAAACTATCCCGCCAAATAACGGCAACATTACATTACAATACCGGTCATCAAAACTATGGTGGCATATTTCTGCCACGAGATTGCTAGATACTGTATCTGTATATTATAATGATTTATAAAGTCAGATTATTATAATGATTTATATAGTCTGATATCTTTCAGGAAATCTAAAACAAGACTAAAATCTATAGTATCAAATAACTCTTTCAAAGTATTAACATTGTAGTACCTTTGACGCATAGGTTCAAAGTCTACACATTCCATCAAGATGTGTTTGACCGTTTACGCACACATTCTGGTAATTGCTCACCTTGTAATAAATATGAATGAGTATAACGTGTATGCTCTATCCTGCACCGGGCTAGGACAACTTCTTCTCTACGAATGGGTGAAGTGCGTGGTCCAGTGGTAGAGCGCCGAACTCCAGATCGAGAGGTCGTGGGTTTGATCCTCGCCGCTGCCACGTTATTTATCCTTGAGCAAGATAATTAATCCACATTGCTTCGTACTGGTTCTACCCAGGAAGCCATCGAGAGTGATTAATCTAAGTTGCAATAACTTGTTTCGCAATCGATGTAAAATAAATATGTTTAAACTAAACTACGAATGGGTCTACTAGAAGAACGCCATTCTCCGAGTAACGGTTTAATTGAATGGCGTTTATTGTTAACTCACAAATCCCAAGTGGCTTGCCAAGAGTTACGAATATATGTGTTAATACAACTTTTAAAAACAGGCCATAATAATTTGATACACTGAATACAGTTCATGAGAACATTATACGCTGTATACAGGCCACCGTATGCAGTGTGCAAGGTTTTTTTGGTCTACAATGTATAACGTCCCCTATCGGTTTGGGTCTAAAGATGAAAGTCAACTACAGCAAAAACATTCTAAGTGTTAGTGTGAACTTGACCTGGAGGGTAGGCATTTTGCTTTGGAAGCGAAACATTGTCTCATGGTGGTGAACATATTTGTACAATCATATTAGCAGACAATGATATATAAATAATCTAAAGCCCAGACACAAAAGTATAGCAATAACCTTCAGATTGTGACCTTGACCTTGATGGCAGGTACCTTGCGGGTTTTTGGGAAACAGCCTCATTGTGGTGAAAATGTGCATATAATAGTACTGGAATCCAATGATGGACATAGAATATATAGATCGGTTGCCAATTCAAAATATATGTGTGACCTTGACCTTGAAGGTAAAGACCTGGCTCATAGTCGCGAGACAATGTTGGTAATGAACATAAGTGGAATCCAAATAAAGACGTTATAGCCCGGACACGAAATTACAAACAACCTTCAAAGTGTATGTGTGACCTTGACCTTGAAGGTATGACCATGAATTTCATCTCATGGTGAACATTTCAGTATAATAATAGTATTCAAATTGAATTATAGTTGAAGAAGTTATATAGCCTGGACACCAAACCTTCAAAGTACATGTGTGACCTTGACCTTCAAGACAGGAACCTGGCCGCAACTTGAAAGGAGAGACCTGGCTCTTAGTCGTGACACCACGTCTCATAGTAGTGAACATTTGTGTATAATAGTATTCGAATCCAATGACAGATAAAGAAGTTATAACCCGGACACGAAATTACAAACAACCTTCAAAGTGTATGTGTGACCTTGACCTTGAAGGTATGACCATGAATTTCATATCATGGTGAACATTTCAGTATAATAACAGTTTTCAAATTGTATGATAGTTGAAGAAGTAATATAGCCTGGACACCAAACCTTCAAAGTACATGTGTGACCTTGACCTTCAAGATATGAACCTGGCCGCATCACATAGTGTCATGGTGGTGACCATTTGTGAATTATATTATTGAAATCCACTGACAGATACAGAAGTTATAGCCCGGATACGGATTTCGGACATGGACGGACAATGAGCAATCATAAAGTCCCGTCCGTTTACAATACATTACAGTTTAATTAAAGCACAGACGACGTTTTTCAAGATCTCCAAAATAAATAGGAGTTATTGTTTTAACATGGCTACTATACCTGTAACGTTACAAGATTGTAGGTCAAACAATTACAAGTTACAGTGGAGAAAATATTTCTTAGGATTAGGTCAATGTGACATTGATGACCTAATGAACCCACGTGCAATAGGATTCTTCCTTTCACCAACGGCAATGCGCCTAAAAAGTGTCAGGATTGTAAGTGATATACTCCTGGAGTTATTGAACGGATTGGCGGTCAAGGCAACGTTGAATGTAGGTGTTACGCTTTTGAAGCAATGACACGGAATATGTATTTCCAAATAAGGTAATGGAAACCTTAACTTTTAAACTATTGACTGCAAAAGTAATAGGATTTCTCTTTCACCAAGGGCAATGTATCTATGAATTTTTAAGAGAATGGTTTACATTTCTCAATCAATTCTTCATAATTTGAGACAATGACGGCTTTTTTAATACTTCTTTAGAATCACCAAACCCGAACTGACCTCGGGGAGGCTGCCATATCCTGTTATGACGTCACGTTCCCGCCAACCCAACGGTGAAAACACAAGTTAAAATATAACGAAATAACTAGATATGTTTTTTAAATAAAGTTGACGAGAAAATTTTACATATAATTTAATTGTGTCGGTATATATTAATTGCAATACGTCATGCATAAAATAATATGAGATGTTAAATAGCATTATGCCGATATAGTGTTATCATAATATCCGCATATAAAAGCAAATTTCGAGGAAAATTATCCTACGATCGTCTAACGAAATACATATGTCATGAAAAAACAACTAATAGTGGTCCCTATGCGCTTCCATAATAACTATATCCTCTGTTTATGGAAATAAAATATCACATTTCGGAAACAAAAAAACACTATGTTTGACTGCCAGTATTAATACAAAATTAAAACAACGGAGACATAAACTCATCATTTTAACATATAATCTGTATTGAATATGTAAATATATAATTATAACTGGGATTTCCTAGCATTTTAGCATATTAGCAATAGATGTGCTTAATAATAAGGATGTCTACAATCTTGCTCATGAGTTAAACCGAATTTCATCATGTACATACGCCTGAAGATGCAAACTGAATCTCGACAAGCACCCTTGTATAAGCTTGCTTGGTTCTTTGTGGTCATAATTTGAATAGTTTATATGATTGCTGCTTTCTATTTAGGTTTACCACCACCAATTGCATGTAAACCTCCGAGATGTAGTTCATATAATAAAAAGTTATCCCGCCTTTATTGATGGAAATAGGCATTACAAGTAGGGAAAACTGCCCATTTCTCTATTCGATGTTGTTTTTGTATGTATAAGATGCGTATTAATAGGTTTTACTGGATCACTGATGACCATTTTCGAAATTTCGAATCTATGAATACACTTTGTGAGCAACTATCAATGACAACAGCTATACACTTGGCCTGTTTAGTAAACCAACAGAAACGTTCTTACATATCTTGTGACCCCACCTTTTCTGGTGATTTTTCAAGTGAAAAATTAGTTTTCTGTATGAAAATGATCCATGCTTGAGTTGAAGTTGCAGCAAATCATTAATCTGTGACATTAACATTGGTGTCAATGTTGGAAATAATTGGTGGTTTCATACCTTTACCAGAGACATCCGACAATAAGTGCAAGTTTTGCTTGCGCTATTGATTTTCTTAGACTATTTAAACTTCAGGTTTCTATCTAGACAATCATTGTATGTCCGTCTCTGATTTTAGCACAACATTATTGACTGTTCGTGATGTGCCATTGAATGAAAACAAATAACGCGATTATGATGACTACACCAGCTTCTCTGGCGAATGTCGTTATCAAGGTGGAAAGTTGCGACAATATGGAGGTAACATGTGGCTAATCTTACTACTCGATATGATACTTTTTAATGGCGTGATGGAACACTATGGTAGGCTACAAGCCGCTACATTTTGCAGTCTGTTACAGCAGTTATGGATTTTGTATAAGCTGTAGTATTTTATATTGCAGCGTCATTTGTTAAACTTAACACATATGAGAACAGGTGCTATGTGAAATAAAAAAAATAAAACGTTAGAGAACAATGCGCGACACATAGTGTTGTTTATATCGCATGTGTACAACACAAACGTGTTTCTTTCGGATACGACGCCGCATTCAACTTTTAAAAACATTTAATTTAATTTAGTATAATAACAATATGTCGTACAAATGACGTGATTGAAGGAATATACACTGAATACAATTTCGAAGGTATCAATATCGGATATCTCGTATCTAACATTTTAAACGGAATGCATCAGTATCTCACACATGTTGCTAGACAACGCTTCAACTAATTACTCCATGTTGTCATTTTTTCTTTTCGAAAAACATTGGAATGACAGTATATTACTTTGAGATGGTATCCATGCAGAGACTAATGACATTGTGAAATCAGAGAAGAACAGCATTATTACCGGGAGCAGAATTGTGTATAAAATACAAAACCTATTCTGAAAATATCGTGATATAAGTTTTAACGGAGTCTGCTACTAATTAATCCGAGAGGAAAACGCCGGTATGTTCGTCTGGAATATTAACTGGGAAACACAATACTTTGACAACGTGGTATGGATTTTAAAGATATGATAGTGTTACTGTTCGCAATATAGCGCTAAATGTTTCGTATAATATTGGAATATAGAAAAGAACGTCTCTGAGAATTTGATACATTGGCTTTCCTGTATAAGACAGAGAACAAATAAACTGTTAAATAATGAAAGTGATGTTAATCGATATCGAGCCTAACATCTGAAATAGATGTTCTTTAGAGGTTGTTTTAGGCAAGGGGCGTTTACCAGTTCTGTCAGTATAAAATGGAGAACAAATGACATCAAATCAAGAATTTAAAGGCCGACATTGGAATAATACAATGGTGTTTCATTGCTGTGATCGACTTTTACAACATTCTTATCTAAATAAGCGGAATTTTCAAACAACCTGGTTCAACTGAACAATCAGCAACAATATGGCATCGTCACTGCAAAGGAAGTTAAACGAAAAACATTTGAAATGCCCTATATGTATGGACATGTGTACTGATCCACGTGTGTTGCCATGCCTTCACACGTTTTGTTTCACGTGTCTTCACGCCTACATAACACGTATACGCGATAAAGCAGACGACATTAAGGAGAAAGCAGAGGACATTAAGGAGACGTTCGAATGTCCAGTTTGTCGGAGTGACACTCAATGGCCGCTCATGGGACTACATCAGTATTCGGGGACAGAAAATCATCCACCGAATTTTGCCGAAAGAGGATTAATCACGAAAACTCAAGATGAACTGGCAAAGGAGGACTACACCGTAAACGGAAATAACCAACATATTAACCAAACAAATGTGAACGAGACATTAGTAAATGAAGCGAAAACTACTTGTGAGTCGCATCCTGATAGAATTGTAGAATTTGTTTGTGAAGACCACAGAGCAATCATTTGCAGTATATGTGCGACACAACAGCACAGAATATGTGAACATGTAAACTATTTGGACGACGACGAAGGTGAAAATAAATCCACATTTAGTGATAGAACAGTATCGTCAGATGTGTTGTCGCGAAAACATCGATCCTTATCGAGAATTAGTAGAAGCATGACATTACCCCCAAATAAAGATGAAAAAAAGAGTTCCCTGCCGATCGATCCGAAAGTTCTTACTGAAGAATTCGAACATGCACGTGTCATAGATAAGTTGGCAGAAGGTGAAACTTCTAAAACACCAAAAAAAGAAACCGTTTCGAACAAGTTTCTAAGAAGACTTTTTGGAGACAACAAACATAACATATCCGAAGATGTGAGCAAACCAGCAAGATATAACAACGAACTCAACATTGAAACAGACAAACAAAACTTACAGCATACCTCACATACAGACATACGCGAACATTTCATTCATTCACTTGAACCGCCCGCCAATCAGTATCAAAATGATATCAATTTAAATTTGTCCGTAAGATCACTTGAACGTCATGGGACTCTAAATGATATCTTAGAAGAGGACGAAGAACCTAAAACATCCAGGCCAGAAACAAACATTTCAAAATCACAGCTCATGCTTCACGGAGAGTACTATATACGCATACAGACCGACAATGTGTGCTGCTCGATCACTGGCGTCACGTCTATGCCCGACGGTCGTATATTGCTCGTGGATGAAAACAACAAAAATATTAAAATGTTTGACAGCGAAGGCAGATACATAACTCACCTAGATCTGCCTTCGGAACCATGGGATATTGATGCTATTGAACAATGCGAAGCTGTTATAACATTTCCTTCTGAGAAATGTATAAGGACAGTGGTCATAGACGAGCATGTCTCAATAGTCCGAACAATTAATGTTGACAAACAATGCTTTGGGGTGGCGTATCATAACCATGAGTTTTGGGTTGCGATGGAGACCGAAGTAAGACTAATCACATACGATGGCGTAACATTGACCAAAATAAATCGTGATTCGAGCAAAAAGAAGTTCTTCTCTATCTCTACGCCCAAAAACCTGTTCACTGGCGCGCATTATTTGAAAGTAGATCCGGAGAGCAAGAACACGGTTTATGTTTCTGACTGTGCAAGGGGATGCATTGTGTCGCTTGACAGGAAGGGGAACGCAATTTCAACCATCAGGACTAGTGATGACAAGGTTAAAACGCTGGGTCTGTCTATCGGACCAAACGGCAAGGTTTTCGTCTGCCAGTGGCCAAAGAGCCTGGTCGTGGTGTCCACTGACGAGCACGGCAGTCGCATCAAACACCTGTTAGAATTGGAAAATATCCAATCTGTGCATTTTGTTAGGGTAAATCAAAAATTGTGGATTACCCGCAGTATGAATAACTTTATAAACGTATACATGATTAAAAATGATATTATTTAATATTTATAATTCGTTCTCATTTCGATTCGATTTTTTGTCATAGCCGGTTTCGTAGAAAATATTTTATTAATTATCGACAAGGAATTGAGCGTTGCATGACGGGCCATTCAAAGAAAACAACCTTAATTAAAAACAGATCGATTGCTTTACGCAGTTTTGCAAATAGACTATCAAGCAACGTTGTTTTGCATTCATATTATGACATTTATATTTTCTGTTAATTATAACAAGAAATATAATATGAGTATTGCTATAGTAACATATTCTGGAAGCCAGTTAGCCAGTTACATGGATATATCTAGGGTCCTACTCTGGACTAAAACAAAAAAAACTGGGGAAAACTATTTTTCTATTTTTCGTTAAATAGGAAAAGAGCACGAAAAGTTTGATTTAAATCTGAGAGGAGGTAAAATAAAAAATAAAACTGCAGGGACGGATACAGGATTTGATATTAGGGGGCGTGGGTGTGTGCGCAACTTTAAAAAAAAATATAATCGACCAAAAAACACGCACACTAACACACTTTCTTTTCAGGTAATGGAGGGGCGACTTTTAAAAAAAACAACTGTTGACAACAAAAAAAACTAAAATGACATTTTTTTTACCTATGAAATGTTCAGATGTTAGACGGGAGGTCGCCCTCTCCCCACTCCCTCCACACTCCCATCCCCACCCCACCCCGACCCACCCCCACCCCACCCCCACCCACCTACCAACCCCGGACAGAAAAATAAAAAATCCAAATTTCGTTTAATTGTAGGAGGGTTCGTATTGAAAACGAAAATTCAAATAATAAAGGTCTTACGTATATAAAACAAACAAACTGAGGACATGTCCCTCGGAAAATGTTCATTTCTACATGCGATTTCTTGCGTTTTAGTGCATTCCCGAGGGCAGATTTTCAGTTTTGAATTAGACAATTGTATTCAAGACCAGTGATTTTATTGCACATATCATAAAAATACCAACTTCAATGTGTGGTACCTTCCAGAAATGTAAAAACTTCCATGTGTGGTACCTTCCAGAAATGTACCAACTTCAATGTGTGATACCTTCCAGAGAAATGTACCAGCTTCAATGTGTGATACCTTCCAGAAATGTGCCAACTTCAGTGTGTGGTACCTTCCAGAAATGTACCAGTTTCAATGTGTGATACCCTCCAGAAATATACCAACTTCAATGTGTGGTACCTTCCAGAAATGTATCAAATTCCATGTGTGGTACCTTCCAGAAATGTACCAGATTCAATTTGTGGTACCTTCCAGAAATGTACCAACTTCAATGTGAGGTACCTTCCAGAAATGTACCAACTTCAATGTGTGGTACCTTCCAGAAATGTACCAATTTCCATGTGTGGTACCTTTCAGAAATGTACCAGCTTCCATGTGTGGTACCTTCCATAAATGTACCCGCTTCAATGTGTGGTACTTTCCAGAAATGTACCAACTTCCATGTGTGGTACGTTCCAGAAATGTACCCGCTTCAATGTGTGGTACCTTCCAGAAATATACCAACTTCCATGTGTGTTACCTTCCAGAAATGTACCAGCTTCCATGTGTGGTACCTTCCAGAAATGTACCCGCTTCAATGTGTGGTACCTTCCAGAAATGTACCAAATTCCATGTGAGGTACCTTCCAGAAATGTACCAACTTCCATGTGTGGTACCTTCCAGAATATACCAACTTCCATGTTCAATGTGTGGTACATTCCAGAAATGCTGCGGAGACAACTGCCTCGGTGTGTATCTGCGTAGCTACGGGTCTGTTTGATCTTAATTGAGAATTCATAAACTTTACGTGAGTGGTTCTTTGATTTTATCAATCGCCATTTAAATATAAAATGGTTAATACCATAGTTTAATACGTTAAGGATGTTGGCTGGGCAAGTTTTGACATCTTCAAGTCTAAACATTTTATTTTTTAAATCATAGTTTTATTTGACAACAGTATTGTTTAATTTTTTCCATTCTAACTAAGATATGGATATAATGTAGGATTTAAGATGGTAACATACCAAATTTTAAGCAAATCTTTTTTTTTCATATTTTTTCCGTCATTTGTGATCATTTTTTGTTGTCAACAAAATAGGAGGTATGGGTAGCTCTGAGTAGAATTTATCCTTTTGCTATAGAATAAATCAGATTTTTGTTTTTCAGTAGTGGAATACATATATAAAAGTAGATACTGTGCTAATTTTATTTTCGATCTTCATGTCAATATTGAGTGTACAGTATTTTACATCGAAAATGTCAAAATAACTCCAAAATAGGTGTAATTTAATAAAAAATCATTAGAAGCCTGGTGACCTATATATTTTTTTACTTGTTTTGAATAAAATTTCAAAGGACCTTGACATGTACACGTTTTAAAAAATGTTGATCATTAGAACATAATTCTTTATCTTGAATTAATTTTTCGGAAAAACAAAAGTGGGTGGGGTACGGTCCATATATGTTTGCTTTTTAAAGTAAAAAGACGAAGGAGGATTACAACTTTTTTTGTATGATTTGAAAGATATGTATATATGCAATCGAAAATTAATTGTTGTTTTTCAATAAATATAATGTTATGAAAACAATTGTGAAAATATGCAATGACTATATTTTTCCTCTTTTTAGGGAAATTTTGAAGTTAGAAATATGTGCCTTCTTCAATGACGTCTAGTGGGGAAAACGGTGTGGTGACATAGCCTTTTTTTGATAATTTTGAATCTAAATTAAACCAAAGAAGCTTTAAATATGAATTTAAAAAAAAACTCATCACTGCGTCCTTTCCCAGCCAACCTCCTTAAATGGCAAACATGTTAATTTAGAATCATTTACAGATAATTTGTTTCCAGACATTGATTTTCTCTCAGTACACATATTAGAATACGGAACTGAAAAACATGTGCTTTAAATATCTCATAGTTATTTCGTTATTACGGCTAGGTATAAAGGTGTCTGTTTATTTTGTTTTGTCATGTTTTAAACCTCCAGCTTTCAAAACCGTTCTTCCAAACTGTCTCCATGTTTTAAGGTGATAAAATGATGCATGTGTGCCAAAAGTCTAGATCTATTCGCGGGTAATGAAAATGATCAAATGAATTAAGAGTCGGTAACTCATAGTTCGTCGCTTCAGCAATAATTGTTTGGCCGGTTAAAGGAGCTATCCCGCCAACCACAGGTTACATCGTAGTCTATCCCGCCAACAACATGTTACATCGTAGTCTGGCCGGTTAAAGGAGCTATCCCGCCAACAACATGTTACACCGTAGTCTATCCCGCCAACAACATGTTACATCGTAGTCTGGCCAGTTAAAGGAGCTATCCCGCCAACAACATTTTACATCGTAGTCTATCCCGCCAAAAACATGTTACATCTTAGTCTGGCCGGTTAAAGGAGCTATCCCGCCAACAACATGTTACATCGTAGTCTGGCCAGTTAAAGTAGCTATCCCGTCAACAACATTTTACATCGTAGTCTATCCCGCCAACAACATGTTACATCTTAGTCTGGCCGGTTAAAGTAGCTATCCCGCCAGCAGCATGTTACATCGTAGTCTGGCCGGTTAAAGGAGCTATCCCGCCAACAACATTTTACATCGTAGTCTATCCAGCCAACAACATGTTACATCTTAGTCTGGCCGGTTAAAGTAGCTATCCCGCCAGCAGCATGTTACATCGTAGTCTGGCCGGTTAAAGGAGCTATCCCGCCAACAACATGTTACATCGTAGTCTGGCCGGTTAAAGTAGATATCCCGCCAACAACATGTTACATCGTATGTACACCGTTTCTAAAACTACTGACGACGAGGTATAATTTGTAAATATCACATCCTCTAGAGGGTGCCAGTGGATATTATCAACCCGAGAATGTAATGTCGACCGAGGCGATTATCATTTCGAGGGTTTATATTTATATAATTCGAGGATGTGATATTTATTTTATTATTCCGAACAAATACTCCTTATACACTCGATAATGAAGAAAAAATTGTTGTTGTTGTTGTTGTTGCAATTTTTAGAACTGTGCTTTTCAAAAAGCTAGCGGGATTCTATTTTGCGCTATCACCCGCTAGGACGCGTTGAGGGTGATAGCGCGACATATCAACCCGGCCGGGTATGGGGATTTTACATGGAGTGTTTACAGTGAGGTATAATATAATGCCTCGGTCGACATTACATTCTCGGGTTGATAATATCCACTGGCACGCTCAATAGGATTTGATATTACATATTAATATACCTCACTGTAAACACTCTTATATTTACATACTAACGTATTTTGAGAATTCCAATTCTATAGACATAATATAAACGGTTTTGATCAGCCAGACCAAACACCGAAACTTGAGTGTCGAATTAAGAATTACCAACTAATAATTAATTTTACGCATATTCGACCACGGGTATTTTTAGAACTCGTGAAAAAACATTTCTTTTAATCGGCACATTTCATTAATATATGACCTGAACACTTGGATAGAGTTGTGATACATGTTTTTATTTTGCCGTTATTTGGCGGGTTATTTTCTTTAAGACTGTGTACACATAAAACCAACTTAACCTAACCAGAAGACCCACTGAACGTTCCAATTCTGTATCCGTGTCTTCCTCACTCTCTATGTTGTGTATTGTCCTGTTCATTGGTATTTTACTATGCTCATTTGATTTAGTCTATGGTACAGTGCTGTAATTCCTATAGACCAGCTGTAATTCCTATAGACCAGTTTGTGGTACAGTGCTGTAGTTCCTCTAGACCAGTTTGTGGTACAGTGTTGTAATTCCTATAGACCAGTTTGTGGTAGTGCTGTAATTCCTATAGACCAGTTTGTGGTACAGTGCTGTAATTCCTATAGAACAGTTTGTGGTACAGTGCTGTAATTCCTATATACCAGTTTGTGGTACAGTGTTGTAATTCCTATAGACCAGTTTGTGGTACAGTGCTGTATTTCCTATAGACCAGTTTTCTCATTTGTATAACGGTTATACAGCTGTATTATGTATTAAGATTTCTTATTATTATCGTGTACGTTTGATACTTTTTGTTAAAAGTGCAACGATTTATATGCTATTTTTCATCTTGAGTTTCGTTTCGTCAACAGGCAGACCAGCATAATGTACAATATCCAACGATTCACATTGTCTGCATGCTGTTTCTATTAAACCATGTATCCGTATGATGAGACTATTGCCGCCATTTCATAATAAATTCATATTACTTTGGAGTAAAAAAAACACTTGTAAACTTTAACTTTGTATATATATATATATATAACATATTTGTTTGTGTAAATGTATTAATGATATCTGTATTATATTGTTAAATGTCACGAAATAAACGAATTGTCAGTGATGGCTCAAAAACAAAAAAAGAAAGAATTAAAAGTAGTATAGAAACTGGGGGTACCAGCGCAATTCAACCCTCGGGGTCCCCTACACGAAAAGTCAGAAAATTTGCCTTTTTGGGATGCAAAACAAGCTGAAATCATCAGGAATACAGTTTTTCCTCGGGGTCCCCTCCACGAAAAGTTGGCAAATGTGCGTTTTGCGGCGTGCGGGACAAGCTAAAAAAAATAAAATCGGAGACAACAATTAGTTCCAAGACGGGGTGACACTGTGCTGCCAAACCCCGAAGGGTGAACTCCGCTGGTACCCCCCAGTTTCTATACTACTCATAGGATAATTGATAACATAACTTGCTACTTCTTTGGGAGAAAGCAACTATTTTTATTTTTCTACTTTTGGGTGAATCTACTTTTGGCGAAGTTTCCAAATCACACGACCCAAAACGGCATCAACTCCGGGTCTAGTCTCGGCTAGAAACAAAATCAGAAGGAACAGGACAATCATCCTCCTCATCACTAAACATACCACACTCGATCATAGAATATTTTATTTTTCTGCATTTACGTATTTTGCATTTTAAATTGAAAAGCTTTCTATTGATATAATCAAGTTTTTCTAAATAATGATACATTGCTAATTGTAATCGCCCTATTTTGTTGATTTGACTTTTTTTACTACCTAGAAAATCAGCATTATTTTTGAAGCAAAATATTTGATCCCTGGCTTATCAAAATATCACAATAGTTTACGAAAGACTTTTTCTCAACAAAACCACAAGCCGTCAGTGAGTTTATTTCTTAACAATATCAAGAAAGCTTTTTTCATTTCTTTCCTTTGTTGATGGTAACATCTCATGGTTTACTTCAGCTGGAAGGTTGTTAGCCATGTCAGCCACAATTTCACCAATTTCAGACTCTGCATAAAAGTCAATTAAGTTTTCAGAACGCTCTACCAAAGCATCGTTTACATGATCAGTACATTTATCATCTGATTTTCTATGATATCATTAACTTTTTTATAATCTTGCTTGAAATCTTCAATTTCTTTGTTTGCTGCATCTACACATGTTTTTTTGAAAACTATCAATTTCTTCTATCGCTTAATCTATGAGAATTTATGCAGCACTATTAATTTCCTCATCAACCTTTTTCATCCAATCTTCCTTGAAAGCTTTAATGTCCTCATCTGCCCTTTCCATACGACTTTTTTTAAAAGCTTTAATATCCTCATCTACCCTTTTCATTTGGCTTTTTGCAAAATCAGTTATTTTAGCATGTATCATTTGATCTTCTTTAAAGATTTTAATTTCTTTTTCTGCATAACTTCCCATATACTATAGATTGTATTATTTAACCATCATAAATAACTATAGTAGGCAATACAATAATTTTCAGTTATAAAACCACGAGTTGCTGATGAAATTGTTTTATTGCAAAAAGTATGTAACTTGCTTATTTTTTTCTTTTTTATAAATCAAAAGGAACAAAGCAATCATCTTTAAGTTTTTAGAACAGTTGTCACGTATCTTATACGGTACCCAACTATTAAAATCCTTATTATAACCTTTACATTTAACTAATGCTTGTTTCTTTTTATTATCACGTTGTATAACCTTTTCAATTCTAAATATTTCTTGATCAGCTTTTAACATTTCCAATTCATAGAAGCTTCCATCAATGTTTTGGTTGTTCAAATCTTTTTTTTTGTACGTCACGGGATTTGTATATTGAATTTTATCAATAACAAATATTTTCCAATTTGGGGTATAACCTTTTTCAAACGTTCTTTTATATTTGCTAATTCTAACCTTGTCCCCTATTTTGAACTTTGGCAAAGCTTTATTAATTTTCATCTTTCCATACAAGTTGAAATACACCATTCCTTTATTCTTTTCATCACTTGCTTCGGTCGGTGTCATTTTAATACTCCGATGTTTTATGTTATTGTACTTTTCAACCATCGCCTGTAGCACATATGTAAATATGTATTTGTATTGTTTGCTGTAAAATATTTCCACATTTTTGCTTTTAATCTTCTATTAAATCGTTCAATTACTACAGCTTTTCCAAAATTAAACGTGTGATACATTTTAATTTTATTATCAGCAAGAAATCGCTTAAATGTTTTGTTATAAAACTCCATACCCTGGTCAACCCAGAGCAATTTACATTGTCTTCCTGTACTTATAAACTTTTGGAAAGCTTTAGTAATTTCTATACCAGTTTTATTCGGAACAGGCATAACCCAAGCAAATTTACTAAATACATCAATAACAGTAAGCAGGTATTTTACACCTTTATTATATTTTGGAAACGATTGCATATCAACCAAATCAGCCGACCATATTTTATCAATTTCATTAACAATCACACGGCGTTGAGTGAACTTTCTTCGTATGGGTTTGTGAAGTTCATCGGATAGCTTCTCAGACTATCAAATTCTTAGCGATTTTTCTCCAAGTGATTTGGATTTGCTCGTTTTTAAACCGGCCAGCATGTTTTTATCGTACATTGATTTATTACTAGGACTTTCGTCATAACAATAATCATGCTCTTTGAAAATAGCATCTTATTCATTTGATAGTTCTCCGCTATCAAGTGGGTTACCGGGACCGCAATATTTATAACCAGGAATTGTTAGCCCTTTTTTAGGTAGCAAAGGAAGCAAAGCTTTATGGATATCAATGTTTCCACCTTGTGTATAACAAATTGCGTTTTAGTAATACCACAAGAAGCGCATGTTGGTTTTAACATTCTTCTACCATTTTTTGCTAAAATATACTGAGGATTAACATTTTCAGTAATTATCTTTTCTTTCACACTGTAACTCATATATAATATATGATTAGACTAAACTTTGTTTACAAAATATGATTTTATAATGTTTTAATTTTCCATAGGTTTGTAAGGTTTTAATATTTTATAAAGAATATCCTACAAACTGTTTCCTTTTTGCAACTTTTCAACAAAGTACAGACAGAAATATCCGCACCTGACACTTGTTTTATCTTGATACTGGATGGTGTTGTATTTTATGTTGGGTATGTAATTTAAAACTTCTTTTGGTGGACTCAAGCCAAACGGTTCAAAATAATTCTCATTACAGTAACAAGTCCAGTGTGTACCGGGTCCGGTATAATCATCAAGATTACTAATACCACATTCTTTTTTATTTTGTTTTATCGGTAATTTGTTCTAGCTAAACACTCCCTTGAATTTCTGTATTCCTAACTGCTTAACCCACTTTATTATGTCTAAGTTAGAGAAAGGCTCGTTTTTGAAAATTAACTTTCTTTTTCTAATGGGATACTTCTATTTTTTTACGAATGGGATACTTCTATATGGTCTAAATTGTGAATCTACTTGTAAACAATTTCCACGATCAACTCTCAATCCTTTTCCCTTTCTACCTGCTTGCAAACCTTTTCCCGTCAAATCACTAATAAGAGATCCAATAAAGGAATTCCTAACGACGCAAGTAATCCAAGAAATCCCCCATCTTGTTGTTCGTGTCTTGTCAGTTTAATTGGGCAGCAACCTTTTGACTTTATTATCTTTTGTCTTTGTGATGGTGTTACTCACTTGATTCAAGTAGTGCTAGTTTTTTGCCATTAGGGATAGTTACCATTCCATTTCCGAATAGTTTACCGATTCCAGTACTTGCCAAACCGCTAAGTGCTCCTGTTGCTAGTGGAGCTAATATTTTCGGAGCGAGTCTAGCAACTGTTGGTAATATTGTTTTAGTCAAGAAACCAGCTAATGCTCCCAAAAAGCCTCCATTTTTAGACTGAGATCTCATCTGCGATTTTGATATATTCACATCCAATCCATGTCCGTTGGATTTAGCTTTGTTAATATTGCTAATCTGAGTAGCTGTCAACAACAAAGGAAAATCCCCAGTTAGTTGATTATTCTTTAGCCTGAGCGTTAATTCAGTTTTGTTTTCATATGCTTTTGCCAGACTTCGTTTCTGGCCATCTGTCAAATCTATCGAATACTTTACGTAAGTTATATATATTATAAGTTAGAGTAAACTATTACCAATTCATTTCCGACAGTATCAATAACTACATCATCTTCATAGAGAACCAGAGCATAAACTTTATAATCAGCTGCCTGAGGTATATTTAGTTTGTATCTCAAATTTAGTTGTTTTGGATCAATACTGACTTCATCACCCTTGTAACTTAAATCGAAATATATATCATTCCGAAAAGACTTCTAACATTAAGCGTATTTCGCAATGTTACAGTGTTTTTATCATTTTGTTTGTAAGAATAATTAATAACATCGCTAAATATTCGTATAATATTATCGTAACTGTATTCAGTTTCTTGATAATAAACTCCATTTCCAACTTGCAGCCTGGCTGATTGCAAATAGCAATTAGCATTAGCAGCATTTACATGAAAAGTATCTAAAAGATGAGGATTTTGTGTTTGGGAAGAACTCTTGTTTGATCTTTGCAAATACGCAAAAACATGTTTTGGATTTTTAAAACCAGCCGTTATTCCTCTAAATACGGATTCGGTTGCTCGAGGAGAACTTCCGTTTTCTTGTATCATCTCAGGGAGGTAAGTCCACTTTGTTGCTGTCATATGATTTAACATAACATAAGCTAGACCATCTGAGTTAAATATCATTTTGGGTATCCACAAAACTAATTTATTAATAATTATTCTACCATCATCACCACTTGATTTGTAAATTAGCACATCATCAGCCGCCAGTTGCAAGCTAATTTGAATTTGACTAGGAGGCAGCATGTTTGTTTCCAAACCTTCAAAGAAGGAATATTTGTTTAGTGGAATTATAGAGTTAACTGTTTTACCAGTTATGATTAAAGCATGACGAATCGTAAATCCTGAATTATAACCAACTTGATCATCTCGAGATTCTAAATAAAAGTATTCGTTTGATCCGGTTATTTTTGCATAATCACCAGACATTTCAAGTAAACTTTTAACGTTAACACATCTACGAAGATTATTTCCATCATAAACTGTTTTTCCATTTTGCTTTACTTGCATGTGATCAATCAATGAGGCTGCATCGTTAATTAAAGCAATTCTGTCAGCGTCGGCAAAATCAGCCCCATCAGCAAGCTCGCTTACTCGAAAACCTATTTCAGAAAATGCGTTATACCAATCAAAGTAAGAACTTCTATCATTTATTAGGTATTACTATAGGTGTATCTAACTGAACAGGTACATGTTCATATTTAGTATTATATTTATCACTTCGAAACATCTATGTATACTATTAATTAGATTATTTTTTTAATTAATCGATTAATTCCCGTATGAATATTTTTAGTTCCTCTTCCAGATAGTAATCTATTAATTTTCATATTTGTATCTTCTTCAATAACAGTATCATCTACAGCTTCTTTTCTGTTATCAGCCCTCGCAAGTTCTTTTAAAATTAAAATTATCTCACCTTTTGGTTTAGGTTTCATAACTGAAACTAATTTATCAGCAGCCATTTTACCTACCTCATCTCTAAGTTTTTTAGAACAACTTTCTATGATTTTTTTTCCAGCAGTTTCTAGTGTTTTCTTGCCTGCTGTTTTTATTGACTCACTAAATATTTTTGATTCAACCTTTGAAAATATATCAAATATGCCAGCCCCAGTTAATCTGTCAGCTTGAGTATATTTTCCCGTACTAGTATCATAAACTTTTTTTAAAAGTGCCATATAACTTATATTACATTAATTCCTTTAAAACAAATCGAAATGATGTATAAACTCCATTAAGATTAATAATTTTACCGGAGAAATCGGTTATGTAAATATTAATACCTTTAATGATCGTTTTGTTTACTTCACAGAACCCGACTCTTATCGGTTCATATCGAATATGACCTCGTAAGGTCAGCTGTACTTATTTCATAAATAACATCCCCATACGATAGAATAGAATTACTTATCAAATCACAATGAATATATAAAGTATCGTTTTAATTTGTTATGTTTGGTACTACTGTCCCAAACTTAGCTTCTCTAATAACTGCATCTTTGTCAAATCCAATCAAAGTGTGAAAGTTTGATTCTCTCAAATCAAGTATGAAATTATTATGAATGGTAACTAAGCATTTGAAACTTGATAAATCAAATTCATGTGTACTTGAACTATTACTAAACAAATAAAACGTTTCTATGGCAATGTCTGTATTTGCAACTGTATATGTAAGGTCTGCTTTAACTACATAACGTCCGGGTTTTACAATGTTAGCGCCATTACCATTAGTATATTATGTAACATTTTCTCCAATGTCCACTGTTCTCCTTTTGTCAATGGATTGGTTACAAAAGTAAACGCTTTGAGAAAAAAGATTTCATGAAAGGTTCCCTCAAGCGGTTTTCGCGTTGGATATGATGCATAACCATTCTTATCTTCATAATACTCATACCATCATCTATTGTATATTCAAGCAGTAGAATCCGGCTTACATTGTCCACTTTTACTTTCAACTCATCAATTATACCAAGAAGTGCCGTGTGACGACTATCAGACCCCCGATTATGCTCTTTAAGGGAAGCTATTTCGCCATCAAAAGCTTTGCTCCTTTCATCCTGGGCAGCTTTCAATTGCTTTGAAACATCATCAATAGCAGTTTCTAATTTATTAGTGTCAACCATTTTGTTCAAAGCAGTCTCCAGCGACTTGCCGTCAACCATTTTCTTTTTGATGTCTTCAAACTTTTGCTGATATCGCCAACGTTAGTGTTTATCTGTTCATTTGATATTTTAATTTGATATTGAGTTATTTCGGTAGTAAAAGCAGTTCTCATTTGTGTTGTAGCACCAGCAATAGCAGCTTCAAGTTCATTGTTATCAACCATTGTTATCAACCATTTGTTTATTGATTTCTTTAATTCGCTCATTAATACTTTCAAAACCAACTTGTATTTGTTCACCCCACTTTTTATAGTGCTCGCTATCTTCCGATCTCCATCTTCTTTCTTTTCTAACTCTTTTAAAGTATCACCCAGAAGTTGTATTTCGTCTTTTAAACCGTTTTGAATTTCAATCATTTTTTCACGGTTTGTCTGTAATTGCTTTTGTATCAGACTTATTTTGCCACCAACACCTGTTGTTAAATTTGTCATCATGTCTAGAATTTTATCAATATTAAAATCACGTATGACCTATGCTACTCTTCTTACAGTAAATTGCTTTGTTGCCACATCATCTGCTTTTTCCGGATTACCAACATTGATAATTCTATTTTTATCCATGTTAAGATCACTTCTCAGAATATTTCCCTGGTTCTTGCCCTTGTAAAGATAATTAACCAGATGTTTCTGTTTTACATACTCAGACAGCACAATACCAAAATGTGTAATATTAACACCGCCTGAACTAGTTTCCTCACTTCCAAGATCATTAAGAAGTATACATGTGTATGACATGATTATATTAAATTTCACCCGAGGCTTTGCCTGGGCTTTGTCATAGCTTTGCTATGACTCACCAGTGAAGTTTCGTTTGACCAACTTCCTAGGACGATCAAGATACAGAAAGTCATACTGTTTGTCAGTTGCTTTTCTGTACTGCACTTTGCTGACACCTTGTTCATTAAAAAGCATACCCAGCTCACGATTAACTGGAGTTGCAAAGAAGATGTAATGAGAGCAATTCAACCGAATGTCTTTGGGAGTTTTGTAATAGGATTGTGACAAGTAAATCGCAACAATTTTTATCCCTTCCCTGGATAAAAATAATTAATAATATCATTTTATTTGTGATCACAAACATAATCATCAAACATAGCTATCTTTTGAGTATCAGAGTCTAAATCATTCACAGGGATAACTTGATCATTTGAGCATTCTAGTATGTCTTCGACTGGGATTTTATTCTTTTTTGCTATATTTTCAAGATTTTGTGATAAGACCTTGTACTTTGACTGCTCCAAGTTTTTAGCAAACAAATAAATCTTGTCATAGTAAACTAAAGGTTTTAATAACATGTGAACTGATGTATTTGTCTTGCCAGATCCTGAATTACCGCATATAAGCATTCTAAAGCAGCAGTCCGTAATGAAGTTCCATATCTGTTTGAAATTACCGTTGTCTGTCTTCATATCATAGTTTGGAATTTCCATTATAATAATATACTTGGATAATATTAATATTATCTAGCCTACTAGTATAATGTCTAAAGTTTATTGCGGAATAAAAACAATCCCATCTGGGAAAAAAGCTCGGAACAGAAGCAGAATGTTTCAAAGCTAATCAAGTCAGATATTATGGAATGGTTAAAGTAGTCAAGGATGTACAAAAACCAAAAGAGGCAGCTCCAAAACCTTTTACGTCTAGAGCAAAAAAGCCGGGAAGCATAACAGGAACCGACAAGCAAGTCATACAACTGTTTCTCCTTGTAACAGGTTGGAAATAAATGGTCTTAGAAAGCAACTAGCCAACAAAACAAGAACAGCAAAAGAAAAGACAGAGCTTAGGACCAAAATAGCACGTGCGGAAAAACAACAAGCACTGGCCTTATCAAATATTGCCAAATTAACCAAGGCATCAGCCAAGAAAGCAACCAAGAAATAAATCATACATGTTTTACAGCTGATACAACTTAACTCAACTTGACTTATTTTATCAAACCCTATAGATTATATGTCTTTGCTAAAGTGGAAGGAATTAGCAGATATAATGAAATCATCGAGTAATCTTGTTGAAGAATATGGAAGTAAAGTTATTCAGAAAAGACTAGAAAAAGGAGCTAGTCGTGAATTATACAAAGAAGTATTTAAACCGGTAACTAGTGAAATAAAAGATCAGACTGGACAGTTAACTAAGCAGCTAGCTACTCTTCCGGAAATAAGTCAGCAATTAGCCACTCTCCCTGGGGCCATAGGCGAGGAAGTACGAGAAAAATGGCAGACAATTATGATTGATCCAGATGCTAAAATCGATAAAGCAGCGCTGGAAGAAAATGATTTACCCTTGCCGTCAAAGGCGCTTAGAGATAACTTAAATCTTGGAGGCATAATTGGGCGTGTTAATGATATTATCAGAAAAATGGTTACGATAGGGCTGCTCTTACTAACCAACTTAAAAATGAAAAGAGTGCAGTCAGGAAAGAACAAACTAAACGAGTCAGAGAAAACGTGATAAAAGAGCAAGCTGCCTTACAATTTTATAAAGATAGAATTGATGCAATGCATGTGCATAGTGAAATCTATTCAGGCGAAGGAATACAACAAAAAAGAAATTCTAACAAAGTCAGCAAAGATGGTCACTATGGTATGTTGCAAATTGATTTGCCTGAACTTACTGGTCATCATAAACTTATTGCTAGACACGGAGAAACGGTTGTATTAAATCAGAAAGTAGACAACGATTTTATAGACTTGGTGACAAAGCGTTACAATAATAGAAAAACATACACGAAGCTGTCCCAAAATGCTTTCAAGAAACTGACAGAATTATCTGGTTTGCCAATTCATAAAGGTTCTACAAAGTACAAGAAGATTTTAGGGGGTTGTGCAGAATATTACAATAGTCCTGATGATTTGGTTAATGATCTGGAGTTAGTATGTGGAAGTATCGAATGGGGAAATAATAGTCCACAGTTGATGAATAAAGGCATTAGCATAATCGACGAGTTATTAAAAAATGGTAATATATATCAACCGGAGAACACGAGCTAAATATTCATTCTAAATATTTTAATTAATCCAATTATTATAATGAAAGAAATAAAAAGCAAGGAAGAATTAATTAGTTATTTGACTCGACAAGCAGCAGCATACAGACTTAGTTACAAATTATGCGGCAGAATTAATACAGGGTTACAAATCACAAGTGGGATAATTGGTTGTACTGCCGCATTGGCATAAATCCCTGCAATTCCTGTTTTCATAGCTATTGTTGGAGCAATTCCCCCAATAATTGCGGCTTTGATGAACAAAACTTAAATAGCAGAGAAAAAGGTTTTATTAAAATCATATCATAGGAGTTTCAAACAACTTCTTTCATATGTGCAAACATCTAATATGCCAGATGGGGAGATAATCTCATTATGCTTTTCTAAAATACTCCATCTGCAGCAAAATGATAGTTTTACTGAATCCCTGGAAAGGTATATTGAGATGTACAAATTGAATGGTAACTAAAAGTAACCATTTAACTAGTAGAGATGCTCCGTAGCCGTTTAACTCGCAGAGATGCCCCGCAGGAGCATCTGTTCAAGTTGAATGGTTACTAAACCAGTTCTTTTTCAACCTGTTTCCATATAGTATCGTACTTGTCTCTAATGGCTTTTGTCTTAATTGTCTTTGTTTCTTTTTTTTATTTCTAATAGCTCGAATATCTTCCGGAAAATGTAATTAAATTGAATTACTCTTTTCCGACCTCCTGCCTTATCTAAAAAAAAGTACAGTCTTGTAAAACAAATCCTTGCATCTCTGCTTATCTATTGGAGATAAATTGTACCCTCCCAAAAGTTTTTCTAGATGATATCTTTTATGATAAACGCTCTTCTTGCGAACTCCTCGATAATCTGCAACAAGATCATATCCATTGTGAGTCCCACATTCCAAACAAATACGTTCTCCGTTAAAAACTCTGCATGTGCTATTACAATTTGCACATGCATACGTGCAATTATAGCAAAGTTTGTACCCAACACAATCCTTACAGTGTGTCTTTTTGACGACTATGTAAAACAAAAAACAATCCATACAAAATTCAGAAGAATCAAAAACACCTAATACTTTTTTACAGAATATACAGTTCATCATAATATACTATTAATATTATTAGTTTAATTAATTAACACTTAAAAGATTAAGAATAGCATAATAGTACATGGTATACACAGATGACATAGAAAGTCTCAGAGAAGAATGCAAGAAACAAGCTTTGTTAGTTGATTTTGAGGGTACAATTATTTGTTTTTACAGAGAACTATTAATTTTTGTAAACTTCAAGGATTTGATTGAGAAGATTATAACTGACTCTCAAAATATGAAACTCCCGTGGAAAATAAGAAAACATGATATCAAAAGGGCAAGAAGCTTGTGTAATTAAAAGATCTCGCTGGCAACTAAAGGCCCGGCAGATATTAATTTCTTTAATTACTACTATGCTGAGTTATTGAAGGGGGAAATTGATATTATTTTGTATGCCGGTTAAATTAATTAATTAAAGATTGTTGTATTATATATATTATATGACAAGCGTAAAAGAAACTGAAAGATCTCCGAAACAATATAGTAAGGTTTTCTCTGTAGGTATTGTAAATGAAAGCTGGCCCCTCAATCAGTTTCGTCTGACGCAAGAAACAGTCACAGAATTCCTCAAGATGGAATTAAAAAGAACGGGTGGTTTTAAATTGAGTGTTACTTTGAAAATGACTTTCGCTAGATCGGAAGGAAACAAAGAAGTAGGTTTCACTACTGCATACAAAACAGCTTACTTCGCGTCGAAGGCAGCAATAATCTTAGGCGAAAACGGTATCAAAGGAGCTTTAGATACAGCAGCTGATGATATTATGAGTAGAATTGGAAGCTGGATTTCTGAGGGAGTCGCTGGGTAAATGATTCGGTAGATGCGCATTATGTAAACAGGATTAAGTACAAGCCTTTGAGGGGTAGCTCTTATTTAGAGTTGCCAGAAGAACTTTCTAATCCTAAAAAAGGCCTAATAAATACAAAAAATGAAGAAGATGATGAATGCTTCAGACGGTGCCATTTTGCATATAAATTTCCTGCTGCAAGAGTTCCGCAAAGAATAACAAATTTACAAAAAGCATATTGGTGATCTTGATTACGGTGGAATTAATTTCCTGTAACATTAAAGCAAATTCCCAAAATAGAAAAACAAAACAATATATGTTTTAATATATTTGGATATGAAAAAAGTGGGGTGTATCCTTTGTACATATCAAAAAACAAAGCTGAAGAAGAATGTGATATGCTTTTGATTGTCGAAGAAGAAACAAACCATTATGTGTGGATAAAGGATTTCAACAGTTTAATGTATAATAAGACATCTCATAAAGAAAAATGGTTCTGCAAAACATGCCTGCAATGCTTTACATCAGAAAAAGTATTGAAAGAGCACAAACCTGATTGTTTTTCTCTAAATGGCAAGCAAGCAATAAAAATGCCTTTTGCGAGTGAAAAGGTTTTCTTTAAAAACTATGATAGGCAAGTAATGGTTCCATTTGTTATATATGCTGACTTTGAAGCAATAACGGAAAAAAAATCTTCAGCTAAACATAATCCAAACAAACTCGTATACAAATGCATACCAACAACATATTGATTGTAGTTATGGATACAAGTTTGTTTGTTGTTATGATGATAAATATTCTAAACCGGTTGTTACATACAGAGGACAAAATGCTGTTTATGAGTTTTTAAAACAAACGATAGAGGAAGAAAAATATTGTAAAAAAACTGCGAATACATGTTTTAAGAAAGATTTGACAATGACAGCAGCAGAAGAAAAAGAATTTAGGGCGGCTGAGAAATGTCATATTTGCGATGAACGATATATGACGTGTGATAGAGCAGTTAGAGATCATTGTCATTTAACTGGGACATTTAGAGGAAGTGATCATGATGCATGCAATCTCAGTTTCAGACTAACTAAAAAGCTACCTGTTGTAATCCATAATTTGAGGGGTAATGATGCTCACTTTATAATGCAGCACATCGGAAAGTTTAAGGAAGCGATAAATGTTATACCAAATAACATGGAAAGGTAAATGGCTTTCATGTTGGGGCCAAATTTGGTGTTTATAGATAGTTTTCAGTTTATGTCACAGTCACTCGATAACTTGGTGAAAAACATTCCGTTGTTTAAATATATCTCTCAAGAGAAAAGGAGTTTACCCGTATGATTATATGGATAGCTTTGAATGCTTCAAGGAAAAACAATTGCCCGATAAGAAAAGCTTCTACTCTCAGTTAAATGATGCAAATATCTCAGATGAAGATTATGAGCATGCTAAATAATATGAAAGACATTCAAGATCAAAAACATGGGAGAATATCATGATATGTATTTGAAAAATGATGTTTTACTGCTAGCTGATGTTTTTGAGAACTTCAGAAAAATGTGTTTTGAGTATTACAAATTAGATCCTTGTCATTACTTCAGTAGTCCTGGTTTAGCTTGGGATGCCTGTTTGAAAATGACTGGGATTAAACTTGACTTAATTACTGATATTGATCAATATCTGTTTGTTGAAAAAGGAATGAGAGGCGGCGTGAGTTATATTGCGACTAGAGATTCAAAAGCTAATAATAAGTATATGAAAAACTATGATAGTAGTAAACGGAGCAAGTATATAATGTATATTGATGCTAACAACGTGTACGGGTGGGCAATGTGCTAGCCGCTACCAACTGGTAATTTTAAATGGGTCGATACATTTGAAAAAGGAAAATCAAACTCTATTGTTGAGTGTGTTCTTGAATATCCCGAAGAGTTACATGACTTGCATAATGATTTACCTCTTGCTCCGGAAAGTTTAAATATAAAAGATGAGTGGTTATCGGACTATTGCAAGAACTTGAAAAATAAGTTTGATTTGGGAACAAGTAAAAAAAGGAAACTTGTCAAAGATATGTCACACATTATAGACATTTAAAGTTGTATGAGAGTTTGGGATTGAAAGTAAAAAAGATACACAGGATACTCCAGTTTGATGAGTCCCAATGGTTGAAAGTGTATATCGACTTTAATACTACAAAAAGGACAGCAGGAAAAAACGCTTTCGAAAAAGATTTCTTCAAGCTTATGAATAATTCGGTTTTTGGTAAAACAATGGAAAGCTTGAGAAAGAGAGTTAATGTTAAGCTGACGCATGATGAGGAAGTTCTTTTGAAATATGCGGCAAGACCATCGTTTATTTCTTGTAAGATGTTTAGTGAAAACGTGTTTGCAATCAAAAGGGTAAAGGAAAGACTGGTCTTAAATCGCCCTTGTTATGTTTGTATGTGTATTTTGGACTTGTCAAAATACTTGATGTATGATTTCCACTACAATTATGCTAAAAACAAATACAATAAAAAGTTAAGTTGTTGTTTACTGACACTGATTCTCTGTGTTATGAAATTAGGACAGAAGATGTGTATGCTGATCTTTACAAAGACAGAGAACTTTTTGATAACAGTGATTATAATCCAAAAAGTGAGTTTTACTTCAACGATAACAAAAAGGTTAATGGTAAAATGAAAGATGAGGCTTGTGGCGCGTTTCTCGTGGAGTTTGTTGAATGAGGAGCAAGTCATACTCATACATTTTGGCTGATAATACTGAAACAAAGAAATGCAAAGGTATTAAAAAATGTGTTATCAAAAACCAAATAACACCTGATAACTACAAAAATATTTTTTTCACAACAACAGAAGCTCATCATGAAATGAAAGTTATCAGATCTAACAAGCACAAGCTAAGCAGCTATGAAATTAATAAAAAGTTTGTCCGCATATGATGATAAAAGATACATATTAGACAATGGTTGGGATACATTAGCATATAAATAATAGCTGCCGCAAAAATAATAATTAAAATTAAATATAATATATTGCCTATTATATATGAAACAAAAAATTGCAGAAGAGATATGTGAAAATCTTGAGGGGCTAAGGGTAAATATAGAAGGGTATTGCTAGCATGTAAACAGGGTCAAGTAGAATATGATGTGATTTATGCTGATTTTCTAGATAGTAAAAAAGGTCAAATCAACAAAAGAGGGCGATTACAATTAGAACTGTATTATTATCTAGAAAAACTTGATTATATCAATAGAAAGCTTTTCAATTTAAAATGCAAAATACGGAAATGCAGAAAAATAAAATAGTCTATGATCGAGTGTGATATGTATAGTGATGAGGAGGATGATTGTCCTGTACCTTCTGATTTTGTTTAACAGCCGAGACTAGACCCGGAGTTGATGCCGTTTTGGGTCGTGTGATTTGGAAACTTCGCCAAAAGTAGATTCACCCAAAAGGTGAAAAATAAAAATAGTTGCGCTCTCCCAAAGAAGTAGCAAGTTATGTTATCAATTATTCTATGAGTAGTATAGAAACTGGGGGGTACCAGCGGAGTTCACACTTCGGGGTTTGGCAGCACAGTGTCACCCCGTCTTGGAACTAATTGTTGTCTCCGATTAGTTGTTTTTTTAGCTTGTCCCGCACGCCGCAAAACGCAAATTTGCCAACTTTTCGTGGCGGTGACCCCGAGGAGTTAATTGCGCTGGTACCCCCAGTTTCTATACTACTATTAAGTTATTAAAACAAAACCTCAACGATCAAGTGTTATATATATGCGAATGCGAATGCATATTTATCTTTTGATATGTTTCAACTAGCATCACAATTTATGGATCTGTTTCAAAAATGATATTTTGTAAAAATAAAGTTGTCTTTAAATAACGGTATTTCTTTAAGAATAACGACATCTGAGCAATTATCACGTTAACCAGACAAAAGGAAAGAGAAATATAATACAGCCATCTTCCGAATTTCTCGAAAAAAACAATTAGTTACTGCCTATATTGATAAACGTCAAGGTTACAAGGAAATGTAAATCCAATTGTATATACTGAAAAGAAAAAGAAACGCATAATGGGTATTTCCGCTATATATTGTATGTTTAACATGCTACTGCTAATCGAATGGTATAGGGCAACGTTAGGCCTGTCCTTTCGGAAAGAAGGTTTAAACAGCACCGAACACACCAATGGTTACCCCTTCAAAGTTTCATTATAGACATAATGCGCATTTGGCTCAAGCAGGTGAGCAAACTTAGGCTTTAAGCGTTGCAATCTCTTAACATTAAACACAATACTGAAATGGCTTGACTTTTTCAAGCGAAACTTCAACATTTATGAATAAACAAAGTATACTTTGATTAAAAGGTCTACTACATGACAGAGTTGTCCTTTCTGTAATTAGTTGTAGCCCCTTTTTGTACAAAACACTTTGAGTATTACGTGGAGTTATGTGTATATAATAGTGTAGTATAGGCAATTTTTTTATTATGCGTTTCTTTTTCCTTTCAGTATACAATAGACACATTCACTTAAAAAAACTGAGTTCTTTAATTGGTATCGTGCTGTGCAGAAACTCTATTCCAAATGGTTGGGTCTAAAAGGTCAAAGTTCTGCGGGGAAAATAGCATGACGAGAATGTCAATAGTCTGAGCTGTTGAGAAACTATATACTTCACATTTATAATTCAAACAGAAAATCGGTATGTATCCTCAATTTATCATATGGCCTTGTATCACCCAGCAGTATTCCATTGGCAGTTAAATTAGAAGTTTCTGACTTATGCTCCAGACAAGAATTACAAGTATAAAATTACAATGGGCAATAACTATAATTGGTATGAAGACACAGTTACGGTTCTTGCACTCTGCACTACCTGACGTGACGCGGGATCGGCAGGTTAACGGTTCATTCAGAGGATTTTCATCGCCAGAGTTCTACTATTCACAATTTAGCAGCGTGACGATTTCATTTAAATAGCAATTTGAAAACGATTAACTGTCAAAAAGTAAAAGTTATTTTGTTGCATCACGTTTATTCTATTTAAAGAAACTAACCCGCCAAATAACGGCAAACAAATTATGACATTACAAAACCGTTTATCAAAACTATATCCAGGTGTTCAGGTTATATAATAATGTATATGTGCCGATTAAACGTATAGGATTTTTTCATCGTGATTGAATATGCGTAAAATAAATTATGAGTTGGCAACTGCTAATTTAATGCTCCAGTATTGGGGTTTGGCCTGGCTGGTTAATGCCGTTTATACTGTGTCTATTGAGTTTGGATTCTGAAAATATGTAAGTTATATATATACCTCGTCGTCAGTAGGTTTAGAAACGGTGTACACATGTTGTAAAATTTGACTGTTGTTGGCGGAATAGCTACTTTAAGACTGTAGTAGAATTATGTTCATGGGTAAATACCCCTTGTTAAAGAGGACACACTATTTATTTCAAACTTCGCCCATTACGTTAAAAATGTATTAACTATAGAATAATGAATATGCAAAGACAGAAAGCTGGATTCTCTCTCTATATATATATAACAATGCGCGTTTGATGTCTTTTAACGTTTGACGTCTAAAACACAACAGTGTGACATTTCATTTAGACTTTTTCTTTTACTGAAAAAAATAAATCATATATAACTGTTAAGATAAAATATCAGCGCATCAATGAAAGAGAAAATTTATGTACATTAACACTTGTGTCAGCTATTTCGTTTGCTAATTATTACTTCGTGCGTTAAATTTGTGATCGCTGAAATGCTATATTTTCTGAACTGTGACATCGCATTAAGAATTTGAATGGCATAACGTAAGTCTAACACTGAAATTTATAATAATTCTATATCTGATAGCAGTGTTTTCGTGCATTTTAGTAAGTAAGTAAGAAAGTAAGCAAGCAAGCAAGGTAAGTAAGCAAGCAAGCAATCAAGCAAGCAAGCACGCACGCACGCAAGCAGGTCAATTGTTTATTATAGTGACATGTGTACAAGTATCAACATTCAACATGGATATTACACCCGGTCCAATGGACCTATAAGTCACATTTACAAACTTTTCATATAATAGACGTGATATACTAAAGATATGTACAGAAGTATATTATTTACAAAATCTGCGCTCCGGATATCACAATCATATCAATTTTAGTTAAACATAAAGTATGTGTTACCGCCTATTACTTTAAAACACTATAAGCATATATATATGAACTCAAACGCCATTTTCAACCAGGCTTTATTTTCTGTGTGTACAGCACACAGTTCCTAGATTCAACTGCCTAATTTCTACAAATATTCATACACTCTCATTCTGATCACTACAACAAAACATCCATACCTTTCACAGGCTTATCTCTAACAAAATTAACCACATCCGACTTTATCAAAACAAAGCTCACAGCCACTGACAACTCTGTCACACCTAACTTACATCCAGATTGAAGCACAACATCTGCACAATATAAACTAGCTAAACTAGCATTTACTGTCACATCTTACCACTTCCCCAGTGAAAATTAATATTTTTCACACACTAAACCAACAACTCATTTTTCACATCAATTTTAAATCTATGTATTAAAAGCCCTTGACAGCCCATCGGCATTCCCATTTTCGTACCCTTTTTTGTGTTTAACGACGAAGTTATACTCCTGGAGGAGCAAACACCATCTGATAAGTCGCTGATTCTTGTTTTTTTTGAAGTGTTTAATCATTGCAGCGGACTGTGATCACTCTCAACTGTGAATTGAGTACCATAGTGGGATGTGCTCAGTTGTTGAATTGCCCAAACTAGAGCAAGACATTCCTTTTCTATAATAGGAACGTTAACCTCTCTTGGCAACAACTTGCCACTCAGGTATTGTATGGGATGGTCTTATTGACTAAGGACTGCAACAATACCTCACAAGCATCTACTTGCACAATAAAGAGCTTACCAAAATCAACATTTTGCAGTACAGGTTCCTTGGTAAGAGCAGTCTTAAGAACTTTAAAAGCGCTTTCTGCATCGTCAGACCATTCAATTCTATTTGCCTTAACTTTGCGTGTCATGTCTGTAAGAGGTGTTGCTATTGTCGAAAAACTAGGTATAAATCTCCTATAGTACCCTACCATTTAAAAGGAATGACCTAACATCTTTCTTGGTCATTGGTCTTGTCAAAGCCTCGACTTTGGACGGTCTTGGTTTGACTTCTCCATTCCCAACTACATGACCAACAACGTCTGCTTCTGGCACTCGCTTGGTCTTAGAGTTAACTTTGCTCTTTTGATTCTCTTAAAGACTTCTCTTAGGCCTTGTAAATGTTCAGTTCAGGTCTCCCCAAATACATTGATATCGTCGAAGTATGCACCTGCAAACTCCTGTTTCCCTTCCAACACTTTGTCCATCAGTCTCATGAACGTTGCTGGTGAGTTTTGCCTACCAAATGGTATGACATTGAACTCAAATTATCTGAATAGGGTAACGAATGCAGAGTATCATGTTGCCTCCTCCTCAACGGGACCTGCCAATATCCTTTTGTAAGATCAAAATAAGCATAAAAGTCGAACAGGAAATGCAGCTTTCACAGAACACAGTGTCATATAATGTACTTTAGAACCAGACTCCTAATGTGTATTAGCTCCACCCACATGTCTGTCATACAATACTGCATAGCGTTGTGTCTCTCTGATTCCTACTTCAGTTCATTACTTATGCTTGTGTATTAAACATGTAATCAGCACTATCTGTCTTTGTTGCATTTAATATAAACGCCCAGGAACATATGACACACAGTAAACTCAAAAACACGCAAAAAAACCAACATGAATGGCAATAATAATAAAGAATAAAGGCATATGACGTCACAAACACAAACAGGTTGACAATGGGGATACCGCCTTGGAACGGCCAGTGGCAAAAATTCCCCTGACACTTACCCTACTGTCATCAAAAAAACAGGACACTTTAAATAAAGAAATCCCCGCCATGAACTATGCTTTACCAACAAGGCAGCATTAATAGTAAGACGCAAAAATGCTAGTGTATATATAAATACAAAAAAAAACAATAGCCTAGAAAGCCACAAAGAAGGTATTCAATGACTTGGCAGAAGATAGAGCAACAAGAGAATAAACCATTGAGAGCACGACAAGACAAGATTGCAGTCAAACATCAAGTCACCGTCTTTTTTGGGCTTTAGGTAGATGTCATCATAGGGTCCTCAGCATGTCCGGTCATCGCACAGTTAAAGAGGAAAGCATAGTGGCGAACTGTAAATGGGACCACCACCAAGCATGCAGTGCGTTGCAAAATTATAGGGTCATAACCTCTTTCGTTGGGTTTGGTGCGCTCTAGCACCTGGTTTAAACCCATAGCGGCCTGTTTTGCTACTGACCGTTCCATGGCGGTAGCCCTATTGTCAACCATGTTTGTGTTTGTGACGTTATATGCCTTTATTCTTTGTTAACATTGCCATTCATGTGTATCCCTTTGCGTGTTTTGGGGTTTACTGTGTTCTGTGAAAGCTGCATTTCCTGTTCGACATTTATACTATTTTATATGGTTGTTTGTGTAATTTGGTAATCCAGTACATCGTCGGAAGTCTGTTTTGTTTTTCGTCTACTCCAGCCTTGAAAATCTTGCTCTGAGTGATATGCGTCGAAACAACATTATCTTCAGTAGATTGCACTGGAGTATACAAATTAGTACTCCCGAGTTTCTGAGATAAAAATAAATTTACGTAATGGAGGCGTCAAACAAAAATTATATTATTAGCTGCTTTATCAGCTGGAATACTAAAATCCTCAATGGATTGGGCGATCTGACCACGACATGCTTAATATCAATCACAGAATGTAATATATACTTCGGACCTTAAGAAAACAAATGCCGAATACGTTTGTCTATAATATCAAAATGACCAGTAATGACATGATCGGCCGGAGCATAGAAACATTCTGATGTTCTACACTCGCATTCCTTAGGAGTGTTATTTACTATATCAAGGTCAGACACTATTTTGTTTTAGTTGAAAATCACATTTCTAAATTGTTTTGTACTTATAACAAATTATAGGATTTTCGGAATTTTTTTAATATTTAGGAATAGATTCAAGACTTGAAATGAATTTTGATCTGCCTAATTGTCAATTACTTCATCAACCATTGGCATTGGATAGGCATCAATTTTTGTTCTTTTGTTAAGAAGTCTGTAATCGACGCAAAACCGGATAGAATTGTCTTTCTTCTCCATCAAAGCTATTGACGCTGCCCACTCTCTGATAGATGGTCTTATTACTTTCGCAGCTAAAATTTTCTCTAGCTCTCCCTGAACAACCTTTTTTGAGGTATCCTGTATGGCCGCTGCCTGACTGGAGATGTGTCTGTCAATTTGACATCGTGCTCTATCAAAAATGTCTCTCCTGGTACATCTGTGAATATTTCATTATATTCCTCTAATAGTAGCAACATTTCTGCCTTTTGACTACCTTCCAAATCGGGACATATGTCAACATCTCTGTAACTCTCCGTCTGGTTTGTATTCCTAGTCATCATCCTACCTTCATCTGAATCATGTTCGTCGAAAGGAACCATGCTGAATGAACAAATAGCCTCTCTCTCCATTTCTACCTATGCCTGAGCAAGTTGAGATAGAATACTTTCAGTTTTTGACCCACCTTGATTTCATAATATACCCTCGAAACATTTTGCATCACCCTATACGGACCACGCCACTATGCCTGCATCTTGGACGTTCCAGCGGTAGCAACACTAATACTTTATCACCTGGGGTCAATGTCCTCAATCTAGATTGCTTGTCATACCACTCTTTCATCTTTGTTTGAGCCTTGTATAGGTTCACTTTAACTCCCTCATGCCTCTCATGCAAGCGTTCCCTCATTTCGAGTACATACTCTGCAACTCAAATGGTGAAAAGCCTGTGGACTCATTTCGAACTACTCTGTAAGCAAAGAGCAAGTACGGAAGGAATCTATCCTAATGATGAGGGTCTGAATTAACAAACTTCCTTAGATTGCTTTTAAGTGTTCCGTTAAACCTCTCCACTAGTCCGTTTGTCTCTTTATAGTATAAAATTCGTGCCTTGGTCCGATAGTAGTTCATCCATGATACCTAGACGACTGAATATTGCAATCAGTTCCTCAGCTATAACGTCTGTTTCCAGTGACGGAACAGCTATCACCTCTGGATATCTAGTTGCGTAAACAACATACATGTTCCCTCTTTCTGGTAACGGCCCAATCATATCAATTGCAACTCTCTTAAGGGTGCCCTCTGGTGACGAATTAGCGTGATCTGCGCATAATTTCGTGCAACGCGTATGTGGATGTTGTAAAAAGTGGGAAGATGTTCCAAAATCAGGCTTAGAGTTTGATTTATTCATAATAATGGTATATCGCACACTTTTCCACAGTTGAAAGAGCTGAAAACATGACATGCTTCTGATTGAAAAACTATTGTATATTGTGTGATATATCACACTTAGAGACATATTATTTGGATTTGATATAATATTGTGTTAACGTTAATTTTAATTCTAACATGGGAGATGCTATTTTCAGTATACACAAGCAAATAAAACAGTCGGTTAAAATATACCATAAAAAATAAAGTGGGTGGGGTAAATCAACAGTTCTTTTAACGTAGTTTGGTCATAGTATGTATATTATATACTGATACACTGTTTGTAATTCAACTAGATGTGATGTTTTATATCAGGTGTATGTATGCCAGTCATTTAAATGACTTTTGATATAATAAATAAAACCAAAGCACATATAATTATTATCTATCTTTTTCTGTAATAAAATTATGGGTCTTTAACATTTTTAATTGTTAACTTTTTTAGATAAACACCTACCTATACTTTTTATCACATTTAGTTGATAGCCTTATAATTCTCTATTATATACCAGTGTATTACAAATTTCTTGTCATTATTTCTAAAAGTTTGTCTTGCCCAAAATTTGCTCAAAAATATAATTTTCTGTGATTATATTTGTTTCATTAGAAGGTGTGCTGAAATTGAAAACTTCAAAGATTTCTCCTATTTTTATCATTTTAAGGGTTTTCATTTGCTTCTTTTTTTTTATCTAAAATATTGGGTGCTTTCTAAAGCCATACCCAATTTTCAGCTGATTCTGAATTAATAAAACCCCAGCTTTGGGTGTGTATTAATAAAGATTAATATTGCTAAAAAGTTAAATCACCAACACATCATTATTTTTCCAGAAACTAATAAGTAATATGTCTTCATAAAAAAAAGGAAAATTAAAAATTCTTGTTATACGGATATTCACCAGATGGCACCCTTAAATGGTTCCGATATAATTGGCATAGGTATTAATGGTACCCTGTCACTTAGACTTCTTCTAATCGCTTTTTGGCACTGGTCGCATGATGTACAATAATAGCTAACATCTTTAAATACCCCTGGCCAATACAAGTGCTGGAGAATTAGACTATTTGTCTTCTCAACACCAATATGCCCAGCCACGGGAATATCATGACCAATCTCTATATAAGTTCTTTGATATTGCCCTTTTTGGCTTCTATTTCCTTAGTAAGAGCCCATCTTTCTTGAAAACACAAACACGTTCCATTTTCGCATCATCTTCTGTTACAACATTCTCTCTGATTTCGGCAAGTGTCTTGTCTTCAGCTTGCAACTTCTGAATATCATTTGCTCCAAAAGCTAACGAATCCTCAAGCTCAGTTGTTATACATTCTACTGGCTGATACTGGCTCTCTGCTGAACATTCTCTAGCAAAAATCCCAAGTCCCTGGCATTTATAACATTGTTTGGCAATTTTGTGTTGCGTGAACTATTAGAAAATGTACTTAACTCTTGAGATGGCTTCTGTTTATGTTTATATGTCAGCAGGTACTGATCTGCAAGCCTCACAATCTCATCGATTGTATTCAGATCCTTTTCTCGGAGCCATAGACTAAGCTCTGATGGTGAATTATTTAACAGTTGCTCAATAATGAGTAGGTTAATAAGCCTTTCATACTTCCACTGGACATCTTCAAGACTAACCCAACGCTCAAAGAAATTTGTCATTTTAACAGACCATTCCCTAAATGATTCACCAGTGTGTCGTTTGCATGCCCTAAACTTTCCCTGTATGCATCTGAGGTCAATTCTTACCTCCTTAAATTGCTTTTTAACAATTTCATAGTCATCTGAGTCAGCAATTGATAGCCTAGCATAGGCCTCAAGTGTTTTTTCCAGACAGTAAAGCAGCTAATCTAGATACCCATGATAATCTATCCCATTTATGGACATTAGCCAACTATTTAAATCACCTTAATTAAATGTCAATATCTTGACCCTCCACAAATTTTAGATTTGTTGGCCCCTTGTACCCGATTTCATCCCTTGCTTGAGTTTTTGTCTGAAGTTCCAACTTTTTAAATTCAAATTCCTGTTTTTGTATTTCAAATTGCATTTTTCTTTCTTCCATCTGCCTTTCATACTCTCTCTTCTCTCTTTCAAATTCCATTGATCTCAGCTCATGGTCCGTCCTTTCGTTCTCCATCAACGGATCAAGCACTTACAATACTTTCCTGATGCGCAAAGATCTTAAAATCTCAGCAGCCCTTGGAGTGTCTATTAATTCACAAGTCTCACTCATGATTAAAAGTTAACGTCCAGCATAGTTAATATGACGCTCCACACATTCAGCACAGTTAACATGACGCTCCACACATTCAGCTCAGTTAATATGACGCTAAGCTTCACACATCCAGCACAGTTAATATGACGCTTCACACATCCAGCACAGTAAATATTTCGCTTCACACGACCCGCCCAGTTACTATGACGTTTCACACGTCTCGCCCATTTACTACGACGTTTCACACGTACAGCACGGTTAATATGACGCTTCACACGTCCAAGTTACTATGACTTTTCACACGTCCATCACAGTTCCTATGACGCTTCACACGTCCAGCACAGTTACTCTGACGCTTCACACGTCCAGCACAGTTACTATGACGCTTCACACGTCCAGCACAGTTACTATGACGCTTCACACGTCTAGCACAGTTATTTTGACGCTTCACACGTCCAGCACAGTTACTATGACGCTTCACACGTCCAGCACAGTTATTTATTATGACGCTTCACACGTCCAGCACAGTTAATAGAAAGCTTCACACGTCCAGCACAGTTACTACGACGCTTCACACGTCCAGCACAGTTAATATGACGCTTCACACGTCCAGCACAGTGTTACTATGACGCTTCACACGTCTAGCACAGTTACTATGACGCTTCACACGTCCAGCACAGTTAATATGACGTTTCACACGTCCAGCACAGTGTTACTATGACGCTTCACACGTCCAGTACTATGACGTTTCACACGTCCAGCACAGTGTTACTATGACGCTTCACACGTCCAGTACTATGACGCTTCGCACGTCCAGCACAGTTAATATGACGCTTCACACGTTCATCACAGTTCCTATGACGCTTCACACGTCCAGCACAGTTACTCTGAGGCTTCACACGTCCAGCACAGTTACTATGACGCTTCACACGTCCAGCACAGTTACTATGACGCTTCACACGTCTAGCACAGTTATTTGACGCTTCACACGTCCAGCACAGTTAATAGAAAGCTTCACACGTCCAGCACAGTTACTATGACGCTTCACACGTCCAGCACAGTTAATATGACGCTTCACACGTCCAGCACAGTGTTACTATGACGCTTCACACGTCCAGTACTATGACGCTTCGCACGTCCAGCACAGTTAATATGACGCTTCACACGTCCATCACAGTTACTATGACGCTTCACACGTCCAGCACAGTTACTCTGACGCTTCCCACTTCCAGCAGAGTTAATATGACGCTTCACACGTCTAACAAGTACAGTTAATTACTATGTCGTTACACACGTCCAGTACATTTAATATGATGCTTTGTTTTGTTTGTTTTTTTGGTGTTTTACGTCATTTTCAACACATATAAGGTTATATATGACGGTCGTTTTTTTGTGGTGGAGGCAGACCATTCACTTTTCCTGTATAGAACCAGTACTGTCAGGGGCGTAGCTAGCCCTCTATTCATGTGGATTCAAAATTGTGCTAGGGGGGTCCGGGGGCATGCCCCCCCCCCCCCCCCCGATTCTTTTTGAAAACAATGGTGGAATCTGGTGCATTCTGGGCGTTCTGAGGTGCTTTTGTCAGAGTCATGTGGATTCAGCCGCGTACTCGCGTATAGGCAGCTACGCGCCTGACTGTACACCTCCCGCCATCCTAAGAATCGACATTTACCTGCTGAACACCACTAAACTATCCTGGTACTTGTATTACTCCCAATAATGCTGCCACCATGTTATCGCCAGTAGGGTCCTTTTATTACTTAAAAATACTGTAAGTATATATATATCAACTCAAACGACTGTCCTTTTCAACCAGGCTTTATTTTCTGTGTGTACAGTACAAGTTCCTAGATTAAACTGCTAATTTCTACAAATATTCATACACTCTTATTCTAATCACTAAAACAACAAAACACCCATACCTTTCACAGGCTTATCACTAACACAATTAACCAAGCGGCTTATCACTAACACAATTAACCAAGCGGCTTATCACTAACACAATTAACCAAGCGGCTTATCACTAACACAATTAACCAAGCTCACAGCCACTGACAACTCTTCACTAACATTCACCCAGATTGTAGCACAACATCTGCACAATATAAAACTAAACTAGCATTTACTGTCACAGTATGTAATAAATCTTCAAAATTGAAATTAACATATTAATTAGGCATTCCCACTTAAAATTCAATTCTGCCCAATATCTTCGCGCTTAATTTCCGCCATTTTTTTTTTTGCTGCCTAATATTAATACGTTACATAACTGTCATTTAAATCCGACCACGGAAACATATTTATTACATTTCTATGTGTGAAAGACCGGGATTTCTCGGTGCAAGAATATTCATAATCACTAAATATTAATAACTAACTCAGAACACAATAATAACTAACGTTGTCAACTTAGAACACAATAATAACTAACGTTGCGACTTTGAGTCGTGACGTCAACAGTGTTGCTGACGTCGACGTCATCCGCCGATAACGTTCAATAAAGCGAATATTTGTTTGCAAAAATGCGTAATTTAAAATGTAATAAATAGATTATTTTACTGATGGGATCGATTACTGGGTAATCCTTCATTTGATTGTAGACGTGCTTTGTTTTTTCACTCACTCGCGTCCGCTCGTTCGTGAAAAGAACCACACGTCTACCACTCGTGAAGGATTTCCCTATAATCGATCCCAGCAGTTAAATCATATCTGTATATTTCCCTTAAAGAATATGAACACTTGTTTATACATCTGTCACGTCATTTTTAAGACGTTTTCATCAATTTTAAGTTGAAAAAATAGAATTAGATTATTATTGTTTGATGTTTTAAAAAATAGCATCTGTACATTAGATATTTCAAGTGCTGTATAACAATATATAGTTTTATGCTGTAATGCAGTTATGATGATGGTATAACTCGTAAAATCATCTGATAACCAACGGATATGGGTATTTTAACGAGTTGCACCAACATCGCGCGCGTCACCTCTCATTACCATGTATCATTGTGAGAAGTCCCATAAGTGGTTTTGACGTTATGCCCCTAACAAGAATTCTAACCGAACAAGAATTCTAAGTATAAAATTACAAAGGGCAACAACTCTAATTTCACTAAAGATAGAGTTATGGTTCTTGCACTCTGCACTTCCTCTCATTGCCGTCTATCGTTGTGTGAAGTTTTACTGCAATCCCATGAGTAGATTTGCTCCGGACAAAAAAAGTCTAAGTAATAAAATTACAAAGGGAATTATGCTATTTAAATGAAGACAGAGTTATGCACTGCACTTCCTCGCATTGCTCTCTACCATTGTGTGCAGTTTCATTGTAGTCACTTTAGTAGTTTTTGAGACTTGTAAGTATACAATTACCAAGGGCAATAGTTTTCGCGGACGGGCGGGCGGACGGGATGGGATGACATACTAAAGATAGATAGATAGATACAAATATCTCTCTCTCTCTCTCTCTCTCTCTCTCTCTCTCTCTCTCTCTCTCTCTCTCTACCTACCTACCTACCTATCCAGCCACCATGCCCCACCAATCCCATCCCATCCCCAACCCCATCGCATTCCATTTCCCATCCCTATCCGTATCCCCATCCCCATCCAGTAATGAAAGACGACGAGAAACGATCAAACTGAGGACAAACCAGGAAGACTGCCGAAATAATGTGCGTGTTAACCTGTCATATAAACCTACCACCAATGTATACATACTACGCAGCTGAGATCGCATTAAACGGATTTAAACTTTTAAAAATAGAAATCTATATTTATATTTAATTGCGTTTCTTTTTTTAACTACCAATAAGGCGGCTGCATGATCTGGTTACTATTTACATATCGATTGCATTCTACAAACAATAGCCTAATCGGTGTTAATTATCTGCTTAATTAATGTATCTGCTGTATGTAAACTGGATTTGACCTTGTTATCTATTTTTTTCAAATTTCAAGTTCTTCTAATAAAATAGGAAACTGTATGATTATAAATAAAAAATTAAAGGGAATGTAGCGACATAGCCAAATAGCTATATTATTGAGAGTTCTGAAAAACTTGGGAAAAGGTGAAAGAATTATCAAAATCGGATGATAAACAAAAAAGATATGACCATTTAAAGGTTGTTCTAAAACGGATATGGGAGCCGCCATTTTGAAAACTATGACGTCATAGTTCCATATTACCATATATGTTGATAAATATCATTTAACACGAAGAAAATCACCGCAAATGAATGCAAAAGAATGTAATGGTCATATAAAGCATAAGTACATATACAAACTGTATATGATGGTCTATGATTGTCGCCTATGAAGACTGCCAAGGAAGAGAATACTTATCCTGCAATCATGGCGGGTACCAATAGACTAATACATTGTATATGGCGTCATGCAGTATGAAAAATATAAAAGTTGGAAACCGCGTGAGGGTTGCTGGACTAACTCACCACCCTCTCTAGTTGTCGCAATGATCGTGATCCTGAATAACACTTTCCTGAAACCCCATTAGTATGGGGCGCCGTATTACCTTTTAATACCATTCGGTGATATCACGCATTCAAATAGTAATATCCCTTATTCAAAACGAATGAGTGATATCCCCATTCGAATAGTAGATGATTCACTTAGTAGATGATATCCCCCATTCATTTTGAATGAGATATCACCTATTCGAATCAGTGATATCACCGATTACCAATTCGGAAATAAACTCTATATAAATGACTGATCCCATCCAGGGTCCGTGTAACTAAATAGACGGACCCTTACAATCGCCGCCTGTTGCAACATTTGGCGGGCTTTTTCGTCATCGGCAGATAATGGCCGGGTGTTCATGTTGTGGTCGCATCATCCCTTGCTGCAACAGAAATAAATACGGAAATAAATGCTTCAAGTTCAGATTCTGACAATGAATTTGAACCAGTACAACAATTGTACCGAAGCTCAGTGCGTACTTGTACGCGATCACCGTAGGGGGCCCCATCCAGAAGATGTGGTACTGCTGGCCACAACCCCAACCCCACAAGAAATGCCAAATTAACATAAACTCAATTAATTGAACCTCTCTTCAATTATTTGAAGAGAGGTATAATCCAATTAAAGAGAGGTTCAATTCAATTGAAGAGAGGTTCAATTCAATTGAAGAGAGGTCTAATTCAATTGGAGAGGTCTAATTCAGTATTGAAATTGAACCTATCTTCAATTGAATTATACCTCTCTTCAAATGAATCGGACCTCTCTTCAACTGAATTGAACTCTCCTCAGTTCAATTAGACCTCTCTTCAATTACACCTGAATTGAACCTCGGTCTAATTCAATTGAAGAGAGGTTCAATTCAATTGAATAGATATATAATTCAATTGAAGACAGGTTCAGTTCAATTGATGAGAGGTCTAATTCAATTGAAAAAAATTCTAATTCATTTGAAGAGAGGTTCAATTCCAATACTGAATTAAACCTCTCTTCAATTGAATTAGACATCTCTTCAAATAATTGAGTTTATGTTAATTTAGCGTTGGAACGTCAAATTAACATAAACTCAATTAACTGAACCTCTCTTCAATTGAAGAGAGGTCTAATTCAATTGAAAAGAGTTCTAATTCAACTGAAGAGAGGTTCAATTCAGTTGAAGAGAGGTTCCAATTCAAATGAAGAGAGGTCTTATTCGACTGAAGATAGGTACAATTCAGCATAATTAAACCTCTCTCATTTGAATTAGACCTCTCTTCAATTGTATTATACCTCTCTTCAAATGAATTGAACCTATCTTCAATTGAATTAGACCTCTTTTCAAATGAGAGGTTCAAATAAGTGTGTTTATGTTAATTTGGCGTTCCATAGATATCACCCATTCAATAGGTGATATCACCCTTTCATTTTGAATCAGTGATATCACCTATTTGAATGAGTGATATCATATTGTTTCGAATAGGTGAAATCACTGATTCGAATAGGTGATATCACTCTAAATTTGAATCAGTGATATCACTCATTTAAATAGGTGATATCACTGAATTGTATTAATAAGCTATACTACCATACTACACGGCGCCTCATACATTAGGTCCAAATAAACTAGCGCTAAGTAATCGCATCAAAAAGGATGTTCAGACTGGACAACCAGGTTTGCTGTTTCCTCCCAAGACAGCATCAACACCAGGTGTGATCTTCACCATGTATGAGCTACGGTGAACAGTAGAAATTAAGTAAACAATAATCTAACAATCGTGCAAACATGGCCAATTCTTCGGGATCAAGTCAACGAGATGCGCGACGGACGGTCATCAGTAGGGTACATATGTTGTAAAATGACATGTGGCTGCTATTGCCAATTCTTCGGGATCAAGTCAACGAGATGCGCGACGTAAGGTCATCAGTAGGGTTAGAAGCGGTGTACACTGTTGTAAAATGTGGCTGTTATTGGCGGGATAGCTGTATACTATATATTATATAATTATGGTCATTACATTGGCTAGGTATGTGTCGACATCAATACATATCATTGTCTTCAAAGAATTATTTTTTTCATCTTTCGTCTGTCGTTGTCTTCAACGATTGTTTTTCACCTTTTATCCGTGGAATGAGTCTATTTCTCTATTTGTTCAATACCGCCGACTCCGGATCCTTGCTTGAAAGCTGAACTTAGTCTGGTACCCTTCCCCTACTGCGCTCGCTACTCTCTCTTCGTGGAGAGGGGAAGGGTACCAGACAAAGCTGAACTTAAATAGTCGGCATACTTTGGATTTTATCCGTTAACAATCGTTAACGTCGTAAGCGATAATTTGACCTAAAAATAGTAACACCGCTGGGGGTCTATATATATAAAGGGCGAAGCACCACCATTTTGGACTGTCTATAAATATAAGGTGTCGGTTAATTTGGTTATTCTTAAATAAAACTTTAGCCTGATAACATCTAAGGATATTTCTAAAGGCAGAACAAAAGAAAATGCAGGCGATTAAGTGTGTAGTAGTTGGAGACGGGTAAGTTATGCTCAACTAATTAGGGAGTGATGTGTTTTGTTTTTCGTGAAAAACTTCAGGAAGTTGGTCGTTACGCTTCAATTAAATCCTGAATTTCTAGCATTTTCATGTTGCTTTGGATTTTATTTGTCATTAAGGAATCATGTTGACGTATATTACATGTACGGGGCTTCATTTTATGTTGATCCTTAGCAGAAGGTTTATTACATCTCTGTTTGATCTACATCTATGGAATATGATAAAAAGTAAGCCTACTTGATGACAGATGCATTTGTGACTCAAACTTGTAACGTACTTGGACTTTGTTGGCGATCTTGACCTTATTATTAATGGTTATTATATTTATAATTCTCATCTTTGATGTTTATCGGCTTCATTAATTGCATCACTCAAAAAGAGCATTCTTGTAATTTTAGTTAACGGTTATAGTTTACCTTCAATGGCTTATTTAATTGATGGTGAATCATTATCAGTACAAATGACGTGGGCCATGTTTACAAAATACTCTGGAACATGGTTCCCATTAATGTATCCTAGCTACCTCTGAAACATCCACTTGTTTGCCTTGCTAGCTGTGAGGAATACAGCCATACCAGAGTTTCACAACAGGACCCTTTGTCGATCCTTTGGCTCAACCTGGCATAATGGTAATGGCATGCAAGTAGTATCCAAACAAAAGTAGTATCCGAATTTTCGTAAACAAACAACGTTCGTAGCTCTTCGATAGAAAATATCAATTAACTTTAATAAAATAATACATGTTTCATCATCAGAAGAATTGTCGAATACGAAAAAGTAAATATGTACTGAAATATAACTGATTTTCTTTCCAGCACTTATTTTCCCGCAAATTTGCGCGTGGGGAAGTCACGCGCTAACCACGCATGCGCAGTTATGTGTTTTTAATTGCTCTCCAATATTTAAACATGCAACATGCCTTCCTGGAAAAGAAAGGAAAAACAACATGCCTTCATCAGAGCAACATGCCTTAAGATTTTCTTTATTTTCATGAATAACAGATTAAAAAAAGAAAAACAGAATTTCTATGGTGATTCTTGTTCCTTTTGCACCAAAATCATAGAAGTATGTAATTTTGCCATTTTGCCATTAATAGGCACTATTTTTTTCAAGCCCAGTTTGGTAAATGTAATGTCAGAACAACATGCCTTCACAATTTGCTGGGGGAAACCCTGCTATAATAAATAAAAACTCTAATTTATATATATAACATGTCGGCATAAGCAATATTGGAAAAATACAATACTGCAGTAAAACATCGATCGGTCAAATCTGATTATACTGCAGTAGCGGACATTTTCAATTTACATAATGGAGACAACTCTTGTTAATATATTTAGGTCATAAATGGGATGAGTTGTCTTACTTACATAATGGGGCGTCCAATAGGAATAATGACCTTAAATGTATCCGTTTTTTTAGCAATTCGGGTACTACTTATGTACCGCTGTCAATCAACGGTTATTGGTTACCCTTTACAGGGCCCCTATTAACGGCGTGTGTGCGAGCTTGTAATCAGATGTTGTCATTTTTAACAATATGAAGTGAACTTAACTTTACTCTGTAAGTTGTTTTTGTTTGAATAATATCAAGTAACAACAAACAGTACAATAAACACTTTTTTCTGTTCGGATACTACTTGCATACCAGTACAGCTGTGATTCAGTGTGACTCCATTCATTCAGAAGAAGTAAAGTATGCGTCATGGCTTCAAATATAATAAACTGATGCAGTGCATTGGGTAGTAAAGAATCACTATGGTTAAAATCATAAATTTAAAACTAAAGGAAGCTTTCAAGACAGTTTCTTACTAGATTCTGCTCTCTCAGCAATATGCTAACCAAAAGTATTATGAACTATGCCTTATACTTGTGTTAATTAACTGTTGAAAATCTGCCATTTTTGCCTGTTTACAGAATCAATGTCCCTAAAAGTTTAAAACTCCAGATCATGGATCTTTTGATGATCGGGCCTGAGCATTTTACACCAAAGTGTATTAAAAAAAACATCTTTTTTTTTTCTCTTCATTTTAATTGTGTTGTTTATTCATTTAAAAAACTCACATCCTTCAGGCAGTAGCGGATCCAGGGGAAGAAATATATTTTACTTTATACTCGTCCTGTAGGACGAGTGGCATTGACATGTTACTCGTCCTTATAGGAATACTAATCATGTACGTTTCTTTTGCCAGACCTATTTTGCAAAATAAATCACTTTGTACATAAACCAACGGTGCATGAGATCGATAAAATGCTACACTGTCAGTATTCAACTGTATTGTGTGTGCTTAAAACAGAAGCTCATCGATGTGTTGATGTTGTAGAGCCGAGCAACTTCTAAAACCACCCAGAGTAGCATTTGTTTAGGAGGAGATGCGGTAATGGACAGACAGACGGACAAACGGAGGCGATTTTAATATAACCCGTGTTTTTTCAAAAAATCTTGGTTACAATCAGTAGAAACATAGGGACAGTGAGCACATAGAGCTTGTGCACACTTTCTAGACTAAGAGTAAGGCCCAGATATGGGGTTTAAAAGGGTTTTAGCCCATAGAAACTCCCACATGTTTTTTTGAAATGTTGGTTAATGGTATTCTCTATACCCTTTTATTGATGACGATGTTCACTCGTTTCAAAGAGATTGTTTGATGAGTTAATTGTGAATTAGCAGTTTTGCTGTATCCTGGCATAAATCATGTCTGGCTCTTGTGTTCTGCAGTTCAGTTTTTTTGTTAAATTTTGTTTATATGATGGATTCAAATGTTTACCTAGGCTACCAGAGATTTGTTCAGCCTTTTGAGAATTGTACTGATACCCGTTCAATATGGAAAATTTGCGTTGTTTTGTCTTAAAATGTTAATTTTTCACTATCAAGCAAAAGCACTAATGTATGACTAAATATTTTGCAAGCACATTACCATGTATATGTGTGCAGTGCAGCAGTCTAAAGAGAAGCTTCAGGCAACAATTTTTTACTGCTTTGAATTTGTTTGTTTTTTACACCAGATTTGGGGGAAAAACATACTTCTTGCTATTGGGAATGGGTTTTTATCCCTTATATACCGTAATTATAGTATGTGGTACCGATGAAAGCCTTTTATCGGTACCACATACATAAGGGGAAAAAATGCTGCCTGCATATAGTTTTATTATTTCTAAAGTAAAGCATGAGTACGTATCAGTAATAAGCATCTATATATTGGCAGAGTATTTTAACTTTATCCTGATGCAGTAATTGTCACAACCATGTCTATATTTAGCATTACGTTTTTCAGATAACAGCAACTTACAGATGTGAGTGTGTTTTCTCTAACTTCCTTGTTTTCTGTCCACAGTGATATATTATGTTTATTATTGTTTCTATTTCAGAGCTGTTGGTAAAACATGTCTCCTGATCAGTTACACAACAAATGCCTTCCCTGGAGAGTATATCCCTACAGTGTAAGTTAACAACTTCTTTTTTAGATCATGTACATATAGGGGCTGGTATTGGCCCCATGGATAGCATGGTGGATTTGAAATCCGGTTCAATCCCGTCAGTGGGTTCTATTTGATAGTAAGAGTAGGGCAGGTTCCCAGATTCCTACATATCCTTCCACCCTCTCTAAATAACCTATAATTTGTCGATGAGCTGTTAAACAACATTAACTTAAATGCTATCACATTAGTGTTGTTTTTCCCCCTATATTTTGAGAACATAACCCTTACTGTCAGAATTTTTCCATAAAATTGGGAAGAATATATTTTAGCATTGGGAATATGAATGAATAGTGGCTATTAAAACAGTCAAAAAAAACAGCACATACAGCTAAACTGTCAAATCAAAGCTGCTATGCTTAGAAAAGTTTGAAACACAAATCAAATATCATTCCCTAAGGCCTTTGATCAAACAAATATCTTGAAATTTCATGAATTGTGATCTGGTTTTCACATGCCTTGGGCAATAAATAATGAAAGCGATACAGCAAGATGTCATCCTTGTACTGACTGATTGGTGTACACAACAGAGGTGCTTTACAACAAACCAATTATGCAATTAGTGGTTGTCAGCAGGGTGGGTTTATTATTTGGGACCTTGGCATTGTCTCTAGGATAGAAAAATTCAAGTAAAGGTTGATGAAGATCTTTCTGAAGAAGAACTGTTAGAACCTCGTACTCCACAAGGATCCATTATTTCTCCCCTCCTTTTTAACATTCTTATTAACGACCTACCTAATGTAGTTCAAGATTCCGGTTTGGTCGTTAGTCAATTTGCAGATGATAGTGGCGCATGGATTTCTGGGAAATGTATAGATAAATTACAAGCTAAAGCACAAAAGGGGCTAAACTTAATTTGGGATTGGGCTAAAAAATGCGGATTTAAAATCTCCACTAGTAAAACTACAGGGATTATATTTTGAAATACCGCCCACACTTCTACAGATCTTTTTCTGGGTAATACTAAAATTATATTTAGAAACACGGTCACTTTTTTAGGCCTTATCTGGGATAGAAGGTTAAATTTTACAGTCCATATATATAACCTTTTAAACAAATGTGAAAAGGATTTAAATTTATTAAGAATGCTAAAAGGTACTGATTTCAGATCCGATAAAAAATCATTAACACTTTTATATAAAACTTCAATAAGATCCAAACTTGATTACGGATCCCATGTATATTCATGTGCCTCAAAATCACTACTTCATCGACTCGATATTCTACAAAATAAATGTCTTAGAATTTCACTGGGAGCCCTAAATTCTACCCCACATCATATTTTGGAACATGAGGCTGGCGTTTTGCCATTACATATTCATAGAGAAGAACAGATGCTTCGTTTCTGGGCCAGGGTCCAGACAAAAAAAGAATCAAATCCAGTAAATCCCAAGCCATTCGGCACAACCATTTATAATTTAATAGAGGAATATAACCTAGACCAATATCAAATTGCAGATTTTTCAATAGGAGAGGTCCCTCCATGGACTCTAACTCAACCTAATGTAGACATTTCCCTTTCCTCTAAAATAAACCAAAAAGATGAAGCATCAGAAATTAAACTAAACTTCTGACAACATAAGGATAGTAAATATAATAACTTTTACAAATTTATACAGATGGTTCCAAAGATCCTGTCTTAGGACGTGTAGCATCAGCCTTTGTTATACCAACAAAAAATATTACTAAAATTACTAGAATCTCTGACGGTCTCTCAATTTTTACCGCGGAGCTAGTCGCTATAGACAGAGCCCTTAAATGGATTATTAAATACATCGTCAAATAATCAAAATGGCCGCCACGGCGACTCAAAGTTTACATAGAGTTATATAGGAAAAGGTTAAAAATGACATCTTCTCTAAAACCGCTTGAAGGATTTTTATAACTTCATCACAATGTTACTTGGGAGAGCCCCTCTCAGATTTGTGTTTTTCGCGGCCGCCAGTTATCCAAGATGGCCACCATGGCTAAAACTAGGTCAAATTTAAGGAAAGTTCAAACGGCATCTACTCCGAAACCACTTATTCCATTCTACTGAAATATCATATACATGTTCCTTGGGTTGGCCTCTATCATCTTCTCTCAAACCGCTTGAAGGATTTTGATGAAACTTAATCACAGTGATATTTGGGATAGTCCCTCTCAGATTTGTGTTTTTCGCAGCCACAAGTCATCCAATATGGCCGCCATGGCTAAAACTAGGTCAATTTAATGAAATTTCAAACGACATCTCCGAAACCACCTATTCCATTCTACTGATATATCATTTACATGTACCTTGGGTTGGCCTCTATCAAGTTTGTGTTTTTTGTTATTGCGAATAATCAAAATGGCCGCCACGGCGACTCAAAGTTTACATAGAGTTATATAGGAAAAGGTTAAAAATGACAGCTTCTCTGAAACCGCTTGAAGGATTTTGATGAAACTTAATCACAATGATATTTGGGATAGTCCCTCTCAGATTTATGTTTTTTGCGGCTGCAAGTCATCCAAGATGGCCGCCATGGCTAAAACTAGGCCAAATTTAAGGAAATTTCAAACGACATCTCCTCCGAAACCACTTATACCATTCTTGTGAAATATCATATACATGTTCCTTGGGTTAGCCTCTATCAAGTTTACGTTTTTCGTTATCGTCGAATAATCAAAATGGCCTCCACGCCGACCCAAACTTTACATAAAGAGTTATATAGGAAAAGGTTAAAAATGACATCTTCCCCGAAACCGCCTGAAAGATTTAGATGAAACTTAAGCACAATGATATTTGGGATAGTCCCTCTCAGATTTGTGTTTTTTGCGGCCGCCAGTATTCCAAGATGGCCGCCATAGCTAAAACTAGCTCAAATTTAAGTAAATTTAAACGACATCTCCTCCGAAACCACCTATTCCATTCCTGTGAAATATCATATACATGTTCCTTGGGTTAGCCTCTATCAAGTTTGTGTTTTTCGTTATCGTCAAATAATCAAAATGGCCACCACGGCGACCCAAAGTTTACATACATGTAGAGTGATATAGGAAAAGGTTAAAAATGACATCTTCTCTGAAACAGCCTAAAAGATTTTGATTAAACTTAAGCACAATGATATTTGAGATAGTCCCTCTCAGATTTGTGTTTTTTTGCGGCCGCCGGTCATCCAAGATGGTCACCATGGCTAAAACTAGGTCACATTTAAGGAAATTTCAAACGACATCTCTTTCGAAACCACTGATTCCATTCTACTGAAATATCATATACATATTCCTTGGGTTGGCCTCTATTAAGTTTGTGTTTTTCTTTCGTTATCGTCGAATAATCAAAATGGCCGCCACGGCGACCCCAAATTTACATAGAGTTAAAAAACGTTGAAAATGATATCTCTGAAACCGCTTGAAGGATTTTGATGAAACTTAATCACAATGATATTTGGAATAGTCCCTCTCAGATTTGTGTTTTTCATGGCCGCCAGTCATCCAAGATGGCCGCAATGGCTAAAACTAGGTCAAATTTAAGGAAATTTCAAACGACATCTCCTAAACCACTTATTCCATTCTTGTGAAATATCATATACATGTTCCTTGGGTTAGCCTCTATAAACTTTGTGTTTTTCATTATCGTCAAATAATCAAAATTATTCAAAATGGCCACCACGATAACCCAAAGTTTACATAGAGTTATATATAGAAAACATGTTTCTTGGGTTGGCCTCTTCCATGTTTATGTTTTTGAATCACATCATACAAGTAGAGTGTCTACAGGCCCTCTTGGGCCTCTTGTTAAGAAATGGTGACACGCTGGCGCTGGAAAATAATATTATTTTTAATAATCCTCAATTAAATTTTATAAAATGACCAACATGAGCTTATTCCACCTGTGTCCCCATCTCTCAGCCTCTGCCAAGTTAATCTTCTTGTGTCCCTGCCAACGATCTATTTGCCATGTCTTGCGTCTGCTTGGATCCTGCCATCCGTGCGAGATTGATAAGCATTAGTAACATTATTTAAACTACTAAGGTTATTATACATTAACTACTATTGAAAACCTCACCAAAAGGCCTAGTTGCCAACGGCGAGGAAAAATAAAACCTTATACTTCTTGGCATTGTAAAGCATTCCTGCACAACTTTGTTACATTGGAATTTTCATAATGTTAAGTAAATAAAACCAATCATGAATTTTGAATTTGAATCATCGTCAAATAATCAAAATGGCCGCCACGGCGACTCAAAGTTTACATAGAGTTATATAGGAAAAGGTTAAAAATGACATCTTCTCTAAAACCGCTTGAAGGATTTTTATAACTTCATCACAATGTTACTTGGGAGAGCCCCTCTCAGATTTGTGTTTTTCGCGGCCGCCAGTTATCCAAGATGGCCACCATGGCTAAAACTAGGTCAAATTTAAGGAAAGTTCAAACGGCATCTACTCCGAAACCACTTATTCCATTCTACTGAAATATCATATACATGTTCCTTGGGTTGGCCTCTATCATCTTCTCTCAAACCGCTTGAAGGATTTTGATGAAACTTAATCACAGTGATATTTGGGATAGTCCCTCTCAGATTTGTGTTTTTCGCAGCCACCATTCATCCAATATGGCCGCCATGGCTAAAACTAGGTCAATTTAATGAAATTTCAAACGACATCTCCGAAACCACCTATTCCATTCTACTGATATATCATTTACATGTACCTTGGGTTGGCCTCTATCAAGTTTGTGTTTTTTGTTATTGCGAATAATCAAAATGGCCGCCACGGCGACTCAAAGTTTACATAGAGTTATATAGGAAAAGGTTTAAAATGACAGCTTCTCTGAAACCGCTTGAAGGATTTTGATGAAACTTAATCACAATGATATTTGGGATAGTCCCTCTCAGATTTATGTTTTTTGCGGCTGCAAGTCATCCAAGATGGCCGCCATGGCTAAAACTAGGCCAAATTTAAGGAAATTTCAAACGACATCTCCTCCGAAACCACTTATACCATTCTTGTGAAATATCATATACATGTTCCTTGGGTTAGCCTCTATCAAGTTTACGTTTTTCGTTATCGTCGAATAATCAAAATGGCCTCCACGCCGACCCAAACTTTACATAAAGAGTTATATAGGAAAAGGTTAAAAATGACATCTTCCCCGAAACCGCCTGAAAGATTTAGATGAAACTTAAGCACAATGATATTTGGGATAGTCCCTCTCAGATTTGTGTTTTTTGCGGCCGCCAGTATTCCAAGATGGCCGCCATAGCTAAAACTAGCTCAAATTTAAGTAAATTTTAAACGACATCTCCTCCGAAACCACCTATTCCATTCCTGTGAAATATCATATACATGTTCCTTGGGTTAGCCTCTATCAAGTTTGTGTTTTTCGTTATCGTCAAATAATCAAAATGGCCACCACGGCGACCCAAAGTTTACATACATGTAGAGTGATATAGGAAAAGGTTAAAAATGACATCTTCTCTGAAACAGCCTAAAAGATTTTGATTAAACTTAAGCACAATGATATTTGAGATAGTCCCTCTCAGATTTGTGTTTTTTTGCGGCCGCCGGTCATCCAAGATGGTCACCATGGCTAAAACTAGGTCACATTTAAGGAAATTTCAAACGACATCTCTTTCGAAACCACTGATTCCATTCTACTGAAATATCGTATACATATTCCTTGGGTTGGCCTCTATTAAGTTTGTGTTTTTCTTTCGTTATCGTCGAATAATCAAAATGGCCGCCACGGCGACCCCAAATTTACATAGAGTTAAAAAACGTTGAAAATGATATCTCTGAAACCGCTTAAGGATTTTGATGAAACTTAATCACAATGATATTTGGAATAGTCCCTCTCAGATTTGTGTTTTTCATGGCCGCCAGTCATCCAAGATGGCCGCAATGGCTAAAACTAGGTCAAATTTAAGGAAATTTCAAACGACATCTCCTAAACCACTTATTCCATTCTTGTGAAATATCATATACATGTTCCTTGGGTTAGCCTCTATAAACTTTGTGTTTTTCATTATCGTCAAATAATCAAAATTATTCAAAATGGCCACCACGATAACCCAAAGTTTACATAGAGTTATATATAGAAAACATGTTTCTTGGGTTGGCCTCTTCCATGTTTATGTTTTTGAATCACATCATACAAGTAGAGTGTCTACAGGCCCTCTTGGGCCTCTTGTTAAGAAATGGTGACACGCTGGCGCTGGAAAATAATATTATTTTTAATAATCCTCAATTAAATTTTATAAAATGACCAACATGAGCTTATTCCACCTGTGTCCCCATCTCTCAGCCTCTGCCAAGTTAATCTTCTTGTGTCCCTGCCAACGATCTATTTGCCATGTCTTGCGTCTGCTTGGATCCTGCCATCCGTGCGAGATTGATAAGCATTAGTAACATTATTTAAACTACTAAGGTTATTATACATTAACTACTATTGAAAACCTCACCAAAAGGCCTAGTTGCCAACGGCGAGGAAAAATAAAACCTTATACTTCTTGGCATTGTAAAGCATTCCTGCACAACTTTGTTACATTGGAATTTTCATAATGTTAAGTAAATAAAACCAATCATGAATTTTGAAATGTTAAACTAAAGTTTAACCAAAATTATACCACTTCTGCCAGTGTATCACAGTTTGGACACATTATTTTGTTTTTAATTATCCATACATGTATATAACACAATTGCGGTGCTTGAGAATTGATCCAAAATCTTTCAACAGCCTCACAGACGAAATTGGCATACTTAAAATAATGAACATCAAAGGGTCGGGCGGGGAATATCTTCCTCCCATAATGTCCATACTCTCCCCTCTGTGTAATCAAGATAATAATGCACAGACTTCGAAATTTGTAATACTGAATTTACCAGAGATAAAAGAGATTTTGAATACTCTAGAGTGATATCGTTAAGTTCCCAGTAGCTATTGTTTTCTTTATTGGCTATCTAATATGGGTGTATTATAATCATGATAATAGTTCTAAGCAATGCTAGATTGAATACCAGTAGCATAATTGCTTACCAGAACAACAATTACCATATTTATTACAGCTTTATCATTCCTTCTAATTTGAAGTATTTTAGAGTTTGTTTCTATAATACTACTGTGGTTGTGCACGAAGACCTGTGACATGCCAGTTGTTTCTGTGTATTAACTTACTTATATTTTACAGATTTGACAATTACTCTGCCAATGTGATGGTAGATGGCAAACCGATCAATCTAGGTCTATGGGATACAGCAGGGCAGGAAGATTATGATCGACTTAGACCATTATCATATCCACAGACCGTAAGTACAGGCATTTATATACAGTCATACGAATATATACTGAAACTAGAAACTAGACACAGATGCCCCCACTGAAAACCGTGTAAAACGTAAAATTTGATGAAAAGGGGGCTGTAACTCTAGTAATACTGGGTCGAGTTTGATGCCGAATCGATATGCACATGTTGATATCATCGGTAAACATCCTGTAAAGTTTGAAAAGAAACAGAGGAAAACGGTGAGAGGAGATTGACACAAGATATTTTAAACGAAAAAAGGGCCATAAGTCCTTGATTCATCTTGACATCATAGATAAGCATCCTGTAAAGTTTCGAAGCAATCAGTTGAAACATGTGGTAGGAGATAGACACACAAACTTTTCGGGATGGAAGGACGGACGGATATGACTAACGCTACATGTATATTCGGTGGTGGGGGCATAAAATTAAAGTTTAGCAAACCTTATGCACATCTAGTTTAAATAAATGTCATGTTATTTTATATTGCGAAGTACATATATTTTAAATCATCGGCATGACTTAAGTTGATCTTCTTTTTCACTTTTTTGTATTCCAATCGAGTTATCTCCCACTTTGTTAAAACATCCTATTTCACATTTAAAATTACAAATAAGCTAAAGAGCAAGATTAAACATTCCAAAATAACTGTTATGGGTCTCAATTTATAAAAAACGCTACAACAATCGACAATTTCCTTGCCATTTTAAAGATATAGGGAACCAAACATTACCATTTTGTTAAATTACCTTCCTTTACATTGTAATAAGAGCGAAATTATAATTTCTGTAAAACATGTAGATTACCACATGTTGCTATTGTTTTCGCATATTTCTTTCTTTTGAGACTTATTCCCTTAATATAACTGATAAGTATGTAAGTTATATTGCCCATGACACATATCCTGAAATCTGGTCAACGAGATTTATATGTTATTTACTTGCTAAATTTATTTTTATCAGTACATGTATATAGTTAAAAATTAGGTGCTGTTTACATAAATTTATTTGGTTTGACTTGTAAGGCAATCTCTTGCAACTTATTTATGGCACCAGTTTTTTGTCAAGGTGGTTTACGGATCTCGACTTGGCGATCACAGTGTCGTCTGGGTGTACATGTATGTGTGGCAGTTTGTCCGCTCGTTAGTCTGTGCGGCCGATTTCATTTATTTATATCTTCTTCGTTACTTGTAGGATTTTCACCAAACATTCAACAGAATGTTCCTTATATGCATCTAACATCATATGCAACATTTTGGATTGTTATGACTGCTTTGCATGAAATATAGGTCACGTCCGGTCTCCGCTACGACATGCATCCCCACTGTTAATGACATTTATTATAATTAAATATTAAGTATGTAAGGAACGAATTTCTTGCATACCGGATCAGCGTTTTGCATCTAAGGAAAGCCTGGTCTTACAAATGGGGGAAGATAAAACTCGTTCGCTGATATCAATAATGACAGCTGCATGACGTCATTGTGTAAATAAACATGCAAAATGTTAGGAGTTGACGACTTCAATGCTCACAATATAAATTTTATGATATGCAGGGAAAGAAATCAATCATGGGTATCCAGTTCAGATAGGGAAATTCCAACCCTTAGTATAACTGTTTTAATCGGAACCTCGGTTCCGATAAAAACAATCATACCTCGTGTTGGAATTCTGGATCTTCACCAGATACCCATGAAAGATTCTTATAATCTCATGGGATTGACAATGGTGTTGGTCAAATAAAAATAAAAAAACACTACCTAACTATAGGGCTCGACATGCAAGCCGTGTCCTTCTAGTATGTTCTTAATGTACCTTTTAATGTACCAAAATATTAATTTATACATCACTTTTCACTCAAACTTAGGTATTTACTTTTTTCACTATTCTTTCTGCTAATAAATGACATGATTGAGGTAATAACTCTTTCTAGTTCTCATTCATGTAAACAAATTATATGTATTTGTGAATGGCAAATTTACCAAAAAGCGCTAAACTACTTCATGGAATTTGACATTTACTACCAGGGTTCAAAACCGCTAATAATTTACAAAGCAATTAGTAAATAAATAATAGTCTAGATACTGTTTAAACCAAAATGTTTCAACAACGTCACAGTATATTCCATCATGGCCCATACTCACCTGTTTGTTATTAATTAGTTAGTACAAGGTTCATACAGCCTTAAAAAGGCCTTACATTTCAGAAGTAGCCTTTAAAAGTCCTTAAATCCACTCCAACCTTAAAAAGTCCTTAAATTCTGACAAAATATCATTAAAGGTCCTTGAATTTCATAATCAGTTGAATAATTATACAAGAGGAATAATATCTGACGTAGTTTAAAAAAAAAATGGCAAAAAAAATAAAATAACAGTTAACGAGGCCTTAAAAATTGGTTATTAGGGCCTTAACAGTCCTTAAATTTCATAATAATAATTCTGTATGACCCATGTAGTATAACATGTACCACAGTGAGTAACAGATAACTGGAAGAGATATCATAAGCAAAGTGATCATAGTAAATTTGGTACAATATTTATTTCAGGACGTGTTCCTCATATGTTTCTCCTTGATTAGTCCAGCAAGTTTTGAAAACGTCAGAGCTAAGGTAAGTTATTCTTCATAAATTTAAACATGTGTCTTCTTTTAAATCAGAAAACTCAGTTGGGCAGCATCCTTATATCCAACGAGAATTAAACGAGAGCGAGAATTACACTTATCTCCATTTATTATGCAATATCATTTTGAAGTTTAACCTGCTTGCATATAAGAATATAAGTTGAAATAATTATTAGTACTGATTGCAAAATACAAGTTACGTAGAAAAACTAACCAGATGCCACAAGCTTTATAAAATAACAAACAATATTGCCGTGTGTCCCTTCAAATCTTTGACATAACCACATAACATTGATGTTTAGATCAATAAGGAAGTGATAAAAACACATTATATATTTATTTATTTACTTCAGTTTGACACTTCAAATTGTACATATAATTCTTAGAAGTAACTGATATTTTTAAAAGGTTTTTACTGTCGACAGTTATATTCATTTTAAAGTGGACCATACTTCATAAGGCCAAAAAGAAAAATAGATGTGTTTCCGGTTGCCCGACCAACCCTGTTTTTAAGGGGCCGACCCTAACAACTTAATGCCAAAAATTAATTTGTTTTTGCTGAGCAGCTCTGAATGGTGATTTATCACATAACTTAACATCTGATATGGAATTGAAACATATTTTCGGTAATCAACTGGGCACTGGTGGTATAACTACGCAAATTATTACAGAATTACATAGCAAAAGTGTAAAACGTTCACAATGTATCATCAACTTTTATAGGATTTATGTGATAAATAGAATCGCACAATATCTTGCTAAACAAAAATGCCTACCGACCTACCCTGTTTTAAGAATAGGAAACACACCTACTTTTCTTTTTGGACTTACTATAATGAAGTCTGTAAAGACTTCATGTAAACATTTAAATATAATATGATTTATGAAAGCACGTGATTTTTGTGATACTAGCTAGTATGTGTGTTGCTTAAAGGGACACATGGTAATCTTGATTTTCGAAAAAAACTCGAGTTTTTCTACATAACTTACATTTATTCAATCATTAATATTAATTATTAGAATAGTATATAGAAACTTGTTTTTGCATATTACTTACTGTTGATAAAATTGCACCAATACTATATTTAAACCTATGTTCCAGTGAGCAGGAAAAATGGAACTATTTAGTTATATGCAGTAGCCATTTTAAAGTCAAAAGGATGCTGTGTTATAAATCCAGATGCCTATTTTCATACTTTATAATAACTTCAAAATTTGAGATGTCCTATGACTCATTAGTAGTATTGCAACATGCTGGTACCCTGATTTATCCTGACCTGATATGTGGTAGTATTACAGCAGACTGGTTCCCAAAGGTGTCTTATGACCAATTATGTTTAGTATTACGATAGACTGGTACCCTGAGGTGTCTTGTGACCAATTATTATGTTTAGTTTTACAGTAGTCTGGTACCCCAAGTTATCTTATGACTCATTATGATTAGTATAACATTAGGCTGGTACCCCAAGGTGTAATTATGACCCATTATGTTTAGTATTAAAGTAGGTTGGTACCACAATGTGTCAATATGACCTATTATGTATAAGTATTAGACTGGTACCCAGACTAATCGTATATTGTTTTGTTACAGTGGTATCCAGAAGTGAGCCATCATTGCCCTAACACCCCAATTATCTTGGTTGGTACCAAGCTTGATCTGCGAGAAGACAAGGAAACTTGTGAGAAATTGAAAGAGAAGAAGTTATCTCCACTTACCTACCCACAAGGCCTTGCGATGGCGAAAGAGATCAACTCTGTCAAGTATCTGGAGTGTTCCGCCCTTACACAGAAGGGACTGAAGACGGTGTTCGACGAGGCTATACGAGCAGTGTTGTGTCCAAAACCCAAGCCCAAGAAGAAGAAGTGCAAGGTGTTATGAGCAGCGTTGCTAGCTAGGGGGACTATTTCATGCTTTGTGCAATGATATGTTTCTATTCCCATGATTTGTAGTTAAAAAAAATACGGTAGTCTTTGTTGTTTGGTTAAAAGCGCAGTGAACTGTGAACTTCTGTTAATTAGACTATTTTTCAGTTTTAGTGTATAGTATTATGATAAATGTTGCCATACAATTGTAATGTGCACCATAGTTTTTGATATATATACGGGAATAAAAACTGTACCATTGTACTTTCATGAAAAGAATCGTTTCAGTAATTGTTAAAACTTGTTATGTGAGTTTTTGTTAAAGCGTAAAGCATTTACACAGTGCAGTTTCTATGTGTGTAGGTGCTGGAGGATTTTAATAAAATGCTTTGTAAACTAGTATACCATTACCATGTGTGTAAGTTCATTGTTATATTTGTTTAGTATGTTCCACGGAAGAAAATCTAGAAGAACTATTGTTCACATTCAAGAAAAAGCTGCTATTCTACACAGTTGTGTATATTTGTATCCTAGATTTTGTAAAATTTTAAATGTTGGTTAATATATAAAACAAAATCATGAGCTTATTAAAAAGTCTTGTGCTTTCACCAATCTGAGAGTGTTACTCTAAACACCTTAGGCATTATAATATTTAGTGATTTTGTAATATATTGTTTATGTATCTTATTTACAAACAGAACATAATCATTTTATCATGGTTGTATGTGTTAACTATGGCAACTGATGATGACACTTTTGTTAAGATGGTTAGTGATTTACCAAAATGTTTGTACAATATAATTACTTGCGGTATTGGAGTCGCAATGTGGTGTTGGTATACACAAGATCACGTGACCGTGCGTCAACAGTACCCGAACTTTTATTCCCATCTCTGGAATAGAGTGATGTACCTCAAGCCTCTGTCCTGTGTCAGAATTTTGACGAATATTTTCAATCAGACCAAGCCCTCATTTATTTTAATGTGTATAGAGTTCAGTGATTTTTAACGTGTTTTTTTATAATAATTAATTTGTAGCCTGCTGCTCGCTTACTTTAACTAGAAGTAATATTGACTTAATTTGTGAAGGATGTCTGAGAAGACCAAGTGCACAAAACTGGAATTGACAGCAGACATGCATCTGACATGACAATGTGCGTTGTAAACCGTCTCGCCTCTCACCGCTGCGGGTGCGAATCCCATTGGGACCTCAGCTTGTAAGAGAAAGTGTTGATTGTACCCAGGAAACAAGGGGTGGTCTGCCTCTTCCACAAAACTATTGGCCGTCATATGGCCTAAAGTGCTAAAAATGACGTAAAACATCATTCCAACAAATAAACAGTCAATCATTAAATGTTGTTGTAGATAGGGGAGGTAAACCATAGGAGATTTGAGCCAAGGAGATGTTTTATTGACCATGTTCTCATGTCAGACAACAAAATTCTAAGTAGGAATAATCAATTGGCGTTAATAAGATTCCGCAACTGGATATTTGGGTAGTGTTTGTATATTTGTTTCCACAGTAAGGCAAATGCATTGAGAAGTATCCAATTTCTGTTGTAAATAAGATGGGGCTTGAAGGTATAGTGGTTTCTCCTAATATCGCGGGTTCTTTAATATCGCGGTAAACACTATTTTTGATGACATCATCTCAAGCGCCACCTACCTGAGATCAAAATCTGACAATTCATACCCGAAGGTCACGATAAAGTTTACAAATACATATCGGCAAAATGTCTCAACTCATGGTAAGTAAAACTGGTTTTCCATATAAATACATAAAAACATCACAGTGTGTAAATTTACCCCACCCCCTTACCAACGAAAGAACCCATACCACTTCGTAAAATAACGTGATGAACTTTGGGTCTCCGTCAAATCTTCGTCTGCTTGATGATATTTATGAATGAACTTGTTGTGGTCATGTGACGATGCTATGTTGCGAATAGGGCACCTGCCAACAGCGCCAATAAATTAAGGGGAACTAACAAAGAAGCCCAGCTGTGCTTTTTCCTACGGAGTTCCCAAATTGATTTGTAGGCGCACATATTGAATGGGTGCAAGACACTTTGTTTTGTTTCTTGGGGAAAGTGTGACTTCTGTCCACATTGGACACACCTTAATTATAGCTGTAATGTTACATTTTGAGGCGTGGCTCTGTTTTCACGTCCACACTGCCTTACAAAGGTCTAACTGCTTGTACAAAAGTTAAACGGGTAAAGAAAACAAGAGTGTTGAGTGATGAATTGATGTAACTTGCGTGATTATTACAAGAAACTATTGAATTTCAGCATATAATTGTAGATTTATTTGTAGATATACCCCATTTATTTTATTTAGATTTTTTGGCAATTAATAAAATCTAGTCAGGGCCTCCACCGTTTACCGCGATATTAGAGTACTCTCCCCTGACAACAGTAAAAGCATAGTTGTCGATATCGGATAACATTATTTCAATATGTAATCCATCTAATGTTTTAATACTATGTACAATTACAAATGAGATGTTTGTGAACGTATCTAGAACAGAAATAATTTTAGATAAATGTTGTATTATCATTTATTTAAACTGCAAACGGTAAGTACCGCGATATTAGGGAACACCATCCTACATCTTCTGGCTATATATAGACAACACTGACATTTAGTCATGTAACTTTTTTTTATTATAAACATTTTTATATTATACATAGATAAATGTATTCATCTTTTCTTCTGTTATTTAATGGCTGATGTTTCTGGTAAATGCTGAATATTGTCGTTTTTTTCATGCGCTTTCTGTTTAAAATTAAAAATTGAGGAAATTGTGTTTATCGGTGCCTGATTTATTAAAGTAGAATTTCCTCGGAATAAGTGTATCAATGTTCATACAGTCTTAAAAAGTCGTTAAATTTCAGAAGAAGCCTTTAAGTCCTTAAATCCACTCCAGCCTTAAAAAGTCATCCTTTAATTCTGACAAAATATCATTAAAGGTCTTTGAATTTCATAATCGGTCGATTAATTATACAAGAGGAATAATATATAAAGAAGTTCAAAAAAAATTGCAAAAAAAGGAAATCGCCAATAATATTACGAGTTAAACTGGGCCTTAAAAATGGGTTATTATGGCCTTTAAAGTCCTTAAAAAGTCCTTAAATTTCATAATGATTATTCTGTATGAACCATGTGTATGAAAAATAATTATCTATTTATACTGGAGAAGTTTAACTGTTTTGTTACAACATATTTGTTTTTACTTAAATTTGGATAGATTATACAAAACAGAAACATACATTGTTTATGAGATAAAAGAGAACAGACCTAAATACATGAGATGTGACATTAAGCATACGTTTTGAACCAATGTATTGTTTTCCCCCAGTTTTGTTTTAGTGCTATATCTTCTGGACATTTCCATTTCTTTTACTTTCAAATTGCACATTTTATAAGTCATCTGTACTGTATATCATGTATTATTTGATAATTCCTGTATAGCTTTTTATAATAACTTTAAATAACATAGAGTAAATGGCATTCTAAATGTGAATAGCAACCTTGTCAGTCATATTGTGTTTAGTTTCAGCGTTGATGATTAAAGGATTTTTCTTCATCTTTTCAAAGTTGGTAGTATCTGGGATGTCTCGTGTTTCTTGGCCAGTTGAATGGTTGACATTGATGTTTATAGATCTGTATTTAGCTAGACTAGAACTGCTTCTAAGGCAATCTGGTGGAGGGTATGGTCCTGCTCCTAAGACAGTCTGGTGGAGGATATAGTCGTGCTCCTAAGGCCGTCCGGTGGAAGGTATGGTCCTGCTCCTGACTGTCCATTGGAGGGTATGGTAAGGCTCATAAGGCAGTCCGGTGGAGGGTATGATCTTGCTGTCACTCTTGAAACAGGCTGTCCGATGGAGAGTATGGTCCTGCTCCTAAGGCTGTCTGGTGGAGGGTCTGGTCAGTGGAGAATCATTTTAGTTGGCAATGTGGATAGCTTCTTTTAAAGAACAATTTAAAGTGTAATGATTTGTAGGAGACAATAATTATTTTATATATATTTATTAATCAAAACAACAAATAATATATGCAAAATGGTATTAGATACATACTTGCATGACCTGGTAGGGGTGAGGGTGAAATGAAGTTGATTCCACACTCTGAATAGCTCAGATTCAGTGGTACTTCATCCAACAAGTAAAACACAAAAACGGTAATGAGCAATGGTAACTGTTCCTACACACATCTGGAACAAAAAATATTTTACCGTTTCGACAACTAAATTTTGCCTAGATATATGATGAAAGCAACAACTGCCTACGCCTATAGTTATTCACCGTGTTACTTGCGCTCTAAATTAAGGTAATTGTATATTTTTGCAAATTGTTTATCTACTTCACTTTTCTTGCTATACTATACCTTATTATATATAAAACCATTCATAATAAAATCATGATTTTTATGTGTGCATTTTGTCTTTATTTTAGTGTTTTTCCATTATTTTTGATAAGCTCTGCCTTACTGTCAGAGCCAGAGCTCAAGTTTCATCTTAGTTCATAAGCCCAAAATTAAGATCTGATAAAGATGGAATTATATCGGTAGATATATTGCCATTTTACTGCACATTACAAAAATACATTAATTTGTATAGCGGAAAGTAGTACGACTCCGTTTGTAAACTCATGCTTATGTGCACCATAAATCAAACAAATATCTGATTTTGACCAAACTAGGTCAAAATGTTTAATATCCATAGTCTCAAATGAGAGATAAAAAACAAAAGTGATAAAATAACAAACACAGCCAGATTAGATTAGATCATTATTATATGGCCTTGAATTATTTATTGTCAATTGCAATATTCAGGATTGCAGATACTATCTTATATTTTCTTGAGATCTTCACTAAAAACTTGCAAACAGCTGGACCATATAAAGTCTTGGACAAAATCTAAAATTGTCCATTCAATCTTAAAATGGTGGAGTTGTGTCCCCTGGAATTATAGGTCTCATCCCCTTACCGTGGGCCATCTACCTGTAAAGTCTCATAACTGGCTGCATGTATTGAAGAGTTAATGAGCAAAGTATTTCATTACATGGTCAATGTTATCTTGACCTTAAACATATTGACTGCACAATGGAGAGGGTCTTACCATGGACAGTCTACCTGTACAGTTTCAAGAGTGACTAGTAGTCGACAACTATAAATTATGTTAATGTTTTTAACCGATTAACCCCAAATGCATATGGGTCATTCTCTCATCATGGAGGGTCTACCTGTACAGTTTCATGTGCGTGGCTGTTGGTCTTGCAGAGTTGTAGAGCCGAAACGGTTTTTCATTTTTCAGAGTTGTAGAGCCGACAAGGTTTTTCATTATCAGGTGATGGTGACCTTGAACCTGTTTAATCTAAAATGTAATGTAGAGGTCATCCTTATAGAAAATCTACATGTAAAATGCGTATGCATGTGGCTACTGGCTACACATCTTAGTTATGTGTAGGGTCATCCTCTAACCATGGACCATGTTTGAAGTTTCATGCATGTGGCTACAGAGTTATAGAGCGGACAAGGCTTTTCACTACGAGGTCAATGTGACCTCGAATCTTTTGCCCCTCGCCCCCGCCACATCCCCTTTATGTTTCACGAATGCGGCTACACGTCAATAGTTGCATAGCTGACAATATTTTTAAATTTTCGGGTCAGTGGTCCTTGACATTGTACCTATTGACCCGAATGTACACATTTGGGTCATCATATCACCATGGACAACGGAAATGTCATGCATGTGGCTACTACTTAGTTATAAAGAGGATAAGGGTTTTTATTATCATGTCATGATGGCCTTGAACCTAAGTCAACTTCTCACCATGGACAATCTACCTGTAGTTTCATGAGGGCGACTACACGTCTTGAAGAGTTCTAGAGCCAACGAACATATTATCAGGGCAGTGATATTGACTTTCAAATGTATATACGGGTCTTGCACTCACCGTGGACAGTGCACTTGTGAAGTTTTGTGCCTGTGGTTATTATCAGTATCAGGTCATGGTGACCTTGAGTCTATTGACCTATGGACGGTATACCTGTAAGTGCACGAATGTGACTGTACTTCTTCATGAGTCATAGAGCCGACGAGACCTTTCATAATTACGTCTTCAGGTCTCACACCTCAATTAATTTTCCCATAGGGTTACTGTAAAGCCTTTTCCAACATCTGAGCTTCAAAGCAGGGCAGCAGACATTGTTGTTGGTTTAATATCTTCAGTATAGGCAAGACCAGTAATTTAAAACAATAAAATACATAAGTTAGCCAGGTTGGTTTTTTTTCTCGCTCATGTTTTGTGAACCCTATGGAAAATACAAAATTCATACACTAGCTGAATTTGCGGTGCTTCGGTCAAACAATTCTGAAATTTGAATGAAACCTCATATCAATATGGGACTTTCTGTATCATCTGTCTTTTACACTGCAGATGTATGCTAAAGCAAAGAAAAACCTATTTTTCAAATTAAAAATTGCCTAAAATTGAGAAAAAATATAATTATTTTCTGTTTTCCTTTTGTCTGTTTCAGGGGAGATAATATAGGTGTGAGACCTACATGTGAATTTCAATGAGTTTGGCGTCGAGTTACAGAAAAGACCAAGTTCATCAGTATCAAGTCATGGTGACCTACACCTTAAACATATTGACTAGGATGTATAGGGTCATCCTCTCACCACGGACAGGCTTTCTTGAAAATGTTGAAGAGAGAAAGTCTTGAAGAGTTAGAAAAATTACATGGTTTTCATTATCAGCTCGTTGTGACATTGTGTCATCGTTTATGAGTGTGGCAATACGTCTTGAAGTGTTATAGAGCTGACATCAAGTCATGGTCAAGTCTTGAACCTGCTGACCCCAAAATGTATATGTAGGTCATGAGGTATACCTGTCTTCACGCATGTGGCTACACATTTTAGTTATGTATACACGGCTGGTAATCATTGGGACAAGTTCAAAACGGAGCTATACGCGGTAGTCTCCCAACGTAACCTCCGAGAAGGTGACAACAGCGAAAAATGTAAACAGAGTGTGATTTTCGAGTTTTCATTTTTAGCCAGAGCTTATGCGATGGCGAGTTGTCCGTCCGTCCGTCCGTCCGTCGTTCGTTATCTTTTGTCTTGTTTACGCGATAGGGACTTAATCGGATCTTTACGAAGCTTTGCCAGTGTCTTTATATCAATGGCAGCTCGGATGAGTTCGAAAACCAGCCAGTAACACCAGGCCCATGCTGAAAAATGGCATATTAATCCTTGTTGACACTAGCACCTTCATTTTGTATTTGATTTTTACGAAACTTTGCCAGTGTATTTATATCAATGAAAGTTCGGAGGAGTTTGAAAACCAGCCAGATCGGATTTGCAACACCAGAGTTATGGCCCTTGTTTTGCTGAAAAATGCCATATTAAGCCTTGTTTACACTCTATCATTTTGTATATGATCTTTACGAAACTTTGCCAATGTATTTATATTAATGGAAGCTCAAAGGAATTCGAAAACCAGCCAAATCGGATTAGAAATACCAGAGTTATGGTCCTTGTTTTGCTGAAAAATTCCATGTTAAGCCTTGTTTACACACGAGCACCTTCGTTTTGTTTGATTTTTACCAAACATTGCCAGCGTATTTATGTCAATGAAAGTTCGAATGAGTTCAAAAGTCAGCCAGTTCGGACCAGTAACACTGGAGTTATTGCCCTTCAATTAACGAACATTGCTATATTCTGTCTTTTCAACACTCTAGCGCCTCCATTTTTCATCCGATCTTTACTAAACTTTACCAGATTATTAATATCAAGGAAAGCTCGGAAGAGTTCGAAACCCAGCCAAATCGGACCTGTAAATAAGGAGTTATTGCCTTTGAATTAAAGAAAATTGCTATATTCTGTCATGTCATCATTCTAGCGCATCCATTTTGCCTCCTACCATTACCAAACTCATTTGCCAGATTGTTGATGTTGATAGTTCGAAAACCAGCCAGATCGGACAAGTAACACCGAAGTTATGGCCCTTGAATTATTGAAAATCAAAATGTGTTAAATTGTTTTGTAAACACTCTAGCACCTTCATTTTTCATCCGATCTTTACCAAACTTCACCGGATTGTAAATATCGATGAAAGCTCGGAGGAGTTCGAAAACAAGCCATATATATCGGACCGGTAAAACTGGAGTTATTGCGCTTGATTTATTTAAAAATGTTAAGATGATAGGGCTTTCATTTTTCATCTGATATTTACCGAACTTTACCAGTTTGTTAATATTAATGAAAGCTTGGACAAGTTTGAAAACCAGACACATCGGATTAGTAATACCACAGTTGTGGCCCTTGATTTAGTTAAAATGCTGTATTTGCCTCGTTAAGACGATAGGGCCTTCATTTGTCCGGATTTCAATAAAACTTTGCAGGGATGATCAGTATCAAGCCTAGTTGTGCATATCGTCACCATGTTCCGGTTAAATGATTTTGGCAGTTATGTCCCTGTAAAGGTTTTAGTACAAAATCTTTGTCCGGACTAGATCTCCTGAACCCCTGGCTGAATTGCAATGAAACTTTGCAGGGATTTTCAGTACCAAACCAAATTGTGCATATCATCGCCGTTCTGACTGAAAGATTTTTGGCGGAGTTATGGCCCTTTATAGGTTTTAATGCGCAAACGTTTTCCAATCTATTTCTCCTGAACCCCTGGCCGGATTTCAGCGAAGCTTAGCAGTGTTGATCAGTATCAAGCCTAGTTGTGCATATCGTCGCCGTGTTCCAATTGAATGATTTTTTGCGGAGTTATGGCCCTTTAAAGGTTTTAATACACACACTTTGTCCAGATTAGTCTCTTCTGAACTCCTGGCAGGATTTCAACGAAACTTTTTAGGGTTGATCAGTACCAGACCTAGTTGTGCACATCATCGCCGCATTACGTTTGAATGATTTTTGGCAGAGTTATGGCCCTTTAAAGGTTTTAGTACACAAACTTTGTCCGGACTAGTTCTCCTAAACCCTTTGCCGGATTTCAACAAAACTTTGCAAGGATGATCAGTGCCAAGCCTAGTTGGCAGAAGTTGGACATGTTATCGCCATGTTCCGTTTAAATGATTTTTGTCAGAGTTATGGCCTTTTAAATGTTTCAGTATACACACTTTGTCCAGACTAATTCTCCTGAACCCTTGGCCGGATTTCAAAGAAACTTGCCAGGGATGATCCGTACAAAGCCTAGTTGCACATATCATCGTGTTCCGGTGAATGATTTTTGACAGAGTTGTGTTCCATTATACACAAACTGTATTCGGACTAGTTTTCGTGGCGCCGTTTTCGTGAACTCCTGGCTGGATTTCAAAGCAATTTGGCAGGAATGATCAGTACCAAACATAGTTGTGCATATTGTTGTGTTCCGGATGAATGATTTATATTGAAGTTGTGGCTCTTTAAAGGTTTTAATACACACACGTCCTGACTAGTTCTCCTGTTCTACCAAGCCAAGTTTTGCATATTAATGTTATGTTCCTGTTGAATGCATTTTTTGGAGTTGTGGCTTTTTAAAGGTTTTATTACAAACTGTGTCGGACTAGTTTTCCTCAGCCAGATAGCATATATCATTAACGTGTTCCAGTTGAATGAATTTTGGCAGATTTATGGCCTTTTCGTCAGTTGGGGAGCAGGACTTTTTTTCCCTTCATAAACAGGGGCATATTCGGCCCCTTCGCCTAGAAAAACAGATTACATTTTCCCCATCTTTGGCTGAAAAAAATCCCCTAAAACGTTTTTTTTGTTGTTGCTTAACATTATTTCCCCCTCTTACTTTCTCAACATTATTATGTTTGGGATACAGTTTATCTAAAATGTACCTCTTTTGAATATTTGCACACAATAATTTCAATTTCTGCCTAATACACTGTTACCCTATATCTCGAAATCGCATTATTTTCTCCCCGTTAGCTCGAAAATTGCGCCCCCTTTGAAGGGCCTGCGTCTTTACCCTATTTCTGAAAAAAAAGGCTTTGGGGAGACATTTGTTTTTACTAAAGAGAACCTCTAGTTCTAATTTGGTATAGTTATTTAGAGACTCCAGTAACAACGTAATTATATAAAATGAGGTTTGACCGCCTACATAAGGATGCCTGTAGGGACAATTTATGCACCAATTTCAAAAAGAGTTTGTCACAACGAACATGAGCTGGTGTCAACGCTATAGAGTGTGTTAATGAATGAATCTAGTATATGTGCACGTATGGTATACAATATTCATTCATTGGCACAATTCCTATAGCGTTGACACCAGCTCATGTGTTGTGACAAGCTCTTTTTGAAATTGATGCATAAATCGACACTACAGCGTGATCCACCCGCATTTTTGTATAAAGTCATTGAATGTACGAAACATCGCATGAAATTAACAATCGTTTGGTTTGTTTTGTATTAATTCGTCAAACCTCGTCATATGTTGACGACGGACGAATAAACACACCGCATTCTTCCACAGGAGAAAAGCCGTTAGCTTCAAATAAAGCATTGATCTGGAGTAACTCCGGTTTGTGAGCGAAGTATTACCATTACTACGTGAAATAGCATTCCCCGATTTCCCCCTCAAATAAAGCCTGTTTTATTAGAAAAAAAAAAAAAATCACACACCTTTCACCGTTGTCACCTTCTCGGGAGTTACGTTGGGACGCTTCCGCGTATAGCTCCGTTTGGAGCTTGTCCCAATGATTACGAGCCGTGGTATAGGGTCGTCCTCTCACACCGGACAATCTACCTATAAAGTTGCATAGGTGTGGAATAAGTATTGAAGAGTCATCGGGAAGACAATGGCTTTCATTATCAGATCATTGTTACCTTGAACCTATTCATAGTTGTGCATATTGTTGTGTTCCGGTTGAATGATTTATATTGAAGTTGTGGCTCTTTAAAGGTTTTATTACAAACTGTGTCGGACTAGTTTTCCTCAGCCAGGTTGCATATATCATTCCAACATATAGAGGCATTTAAGGGCATCCTCTCACTATGGACTGTCCACCTTTACAGTTTCATGAGTGTGGCTACAAGTCCTCAAGAGTAAATGTTTTCTATTTTCAAGTAATTGAGACCTTGACCTTGAAACTATTGACCCCGATTTGTATCCCTGTGAAGTTTCATGCATGTGGCTACATATATATTTAAGAGTTATAGAGCGAACAGGGGATTTCATTATCATGTCATGGAAACCGTGAACCTACATGATTGTATCGAGTCAACTTCTCACCATGGACAGTCTACCTGGGTGACCACAAATCTAAAAGAATTATATAGCCAAACATTATTTTTAATTATCAGGGCAGCGACATCGACTCTCAAATGTATATAGGGGTCATCACCGTGGACAGTGTACTTGTGAAGTTTCGTGCACGCGGTTACAAATCTTGAAGAGTTATAGAGCATGCATGGATTTTTCATTATATAGACCTAGACGTTGAACTAGTGACCAATAATATGTATATTGGGGTCATCTTCGCACCATAGAAGTCTACCTGTGAAGAGATACATGTGGCTGCAGGTCTTCAATAATTAGTGCGAACAAGAGTTGTCATTATCAGGTCATTGAACCTTAAATGTATAGGGGCCATCCTCTCATCGTGGACGGTCTACCTGTAAAGTTTCATGAGTGTGCTTTATGTCCTGAAGGTCTGAAGTTTCATTATCAGGTTATTGTTGCCTTGAACCTATTGATCCCAAAATGTATATAGGAGTCATCCTATCACCAAGGACAGTCGTCCTGTGGAGTGTCAAGCATTTGGGTAAAAATCTTGAATAGTTAGCAAGCGAACAAGGCTTTTCATTATCAAGTCATGGTGACCTTTGAGCCTATTGACCCATGAACAGTATACTTTTAAGTTTCACGAGTGTGGCTACACTTCTTCATGACTTACAGAGCCGACTAATAATTTTCATAATTACGTCTGCCAGTGAATGTCAATGAGTTTGGCGTCGAGTCACAGAAAAGACAAAGTTTATCAGTATCAAGTCATGGTGACCTTGACCTTAAACATATTGAGGATGTTTTAGGTCATCCTCTCACCACGGACAGTCTTCCTTGAAAGTGTTGAAGAGTGAAAGTCTTGAAGATTAAGAGAAATTCACGATTTTCATTATCAGCCCATTGTGACCTTGAACCTATTGACCCCAAAAATATATAGGGGTCATCCTCTCACCATAGACAGCCAACCTGTTAAGTTTCATGAGTGTGGCAATACGTCTTTGAAGAGTAATAGAGCAGACAAGGCTTTTCATTATCAAGTCATCGTGACCTTGAACCTACTGACCCCAAAATGTATATCTAGGTCATCATCTCATCGTCTACCTGTAAAGTTTTATGCATGTGGCTACGCATATTAGTTATGTATAGGGTCATCCTCTCACCATGGACACTCTACCTATAAAGTTGCATAGGTGTGGAATAAATAATGAAGAGGTATCGAGAAGACAATGGTTTTCATTATGAGGCCATTGTTACCTTGAACCTATTGATCCCAAAATGTATAGAGGTATTTGCATCCTCTCCCTATGTACTGTCTACCTGTAAAGTTTCATGAGTGTGGCTACATGTCCTGAAGAGTTAATGTTTTCTATTTTTAAATTATTTGCACATTGACCTTGAAACTATTGACACCGATTTGTATCTCTGTGAAATTTCATGCATGTGGGTACACATCTTTAAGAGTTAGAGAGCGGACAGGGAATTTCATTATCGGGTCATGGAAACCGTGAACCTACAAGATTGTATCGAGTCAACTTTTCACCATGGGCAGACTACCTGGGTGGCCACAAGTCTTACAGAGTTATAGAGCCAAACAATATTTCATTATCAGGGCAGTGACATCGACTCCCAGACGTATATATGGGTCATCCACTCACCGTGGACTGTATGTACTTGTGAAGTTTCATGCATGTTACAAATCTTGAAGAGTTACTGAGCATGAATGACTTTTTCATTATGGACTAGACGTTGAAAGGTGTATATTGGGGTCATCTTCTCACCATAGATATAGTATATCTGTGAAGTGATACATGTGGCTGCAGATCTTGAAGAATAAGAGCGAACATTTTCATTGAACCTTGAACCCATGGCCAAAATGTATAGGCGCCATCCTCTCACTGTGGACGGTATACCTGTAAAGTTCCATGAGTGTGCTTCATGTCCTGAAGGTCTGAAGAGAGGACAATGCTTTTCATTATCAGGTTATTGTGACCTTGAGCCTATTGATCCCAGAATGTATATAGGAGTCATCCTATCACCATGGACAGTCGTCCTGTGGAGCTTCATGCATCTTGGTAAACATCTTGAATAGTTAGCGAGCGAACAAGGCTTTTCATTATCAGGTCATGGTGACCTTGAGCCTATTGATCCCAGAATGTATATAGGAGTCATCCTATCACCATGGACAGTAGTCCTGTTGAGTTTCATGCATCTGGGTAAAACGCTTGAAGTAGACAATCTACCTCTAAAGTTGCATAGGTGTGGAATAAGTATTGAAGAGTTAAGACAATGGCTTTCATTATCAGGTCATTGTTACCTTGCACCTATTGATCCCACAATTTAGAGAGGCATTTAAGAGCATCTTCTAACTATGGACGGTGTACCTGTACTGTTGACCCCGATTTGTATCTCTGTGAAGTTTCATACATGTGTCTACACATCTTTAAGAGTTATAGAGCGGACAATGGTTTTCATTATCAGGTCATGGAAACCGTGAACCTACATGATTGTATTGAGTCAACTTCTCACCATGGACAGTCTACCTGGGTGACCACAAATCTTAAAGAATTATAGAGCCAAACATTATTTTTCATTATCAGGGCAGTGACATCGACTCTCAAATGTATATAGGGGTCATCAACGTGGAAAGTGTACTTGTGAAGTTTCGTGCAGGCGGTTACAAATCTTGAAGAGTTATAGAGCATGCATGGCTTTTTTATTATATTGACCTAGAATTTGAACTAGTGACCAACAATGTGTATAGTGGAGTCATCTTCACATCATAGACCATATATCTGTGAAGTGATACAAGTGGCTGCAGATCTTGAAGAACAAGAGCATCAAGAATTGCAGGGCAATCCATAGTCCCCCACCGGCCCAGACAAACATTTTCCAGACATTTTCTATGATGGAGGTCAAAGTTCAAGGTCAAGGTCACAATTACCTTATTTTGGTACGCGACACACCGCTATCCCAAGATGTATTCACATATCAAGGTTGGTGTCTCTAAGTGTTATAGTATTAAAATACGGTCTGGACAAGCATTTTCTATGACAGAGGTCACAGGTCAAGGTCACAATGACGCGACACACCGCTATCCCAAGATGTATTCACATACCAAGTTTGGTATCTCTAAGTGTTATAGTATTGAAAATACGGTCCGGACAAGCATTTTCTATGACAGATTTCACAGGTCAAGGTCATAGTGACCTTATTTTGGTACGCGACACACCGCAATCCCAAGATGTATCCACATACCAAGTTTGGTATCTCTAAGTGTTATAGTATTGAAAATACGGTCCGGACAAGCATTTTCTATGAAAGAGGTCACAGGACAAGGTCAAGGTCACAATGAACTTATTTTGGTACGCGACACACCGCTATCCCAAGATGTATTCACATACCAAGTTTGGTATCTCTAAGTGTTATAGTATTGAAAATACGGTCCGGACAAGCATTTTCTATGCATTTTCTATGACAGAGGTCACAGGTCAATGTCAAGGTGACAATGACCTTATTTGGTACGCGACACATCGCTATCCCAAGATGTATTCACATACCAAGTTTGGTATCTCTAAGTGTTGTAGTATTGAAAATACGGTCTGGACAAGCATTTCTATGCATTTTCTATGACAGAAGTCACAGGTCAAGGTCAAGGTGACAATGACCTTATTTTGGTACGCGACACACCGCTATCCCAAGATGTATTCACATACCAAATTTGGTATCTCTAAGTGTTATAGTATTGACAATACGGTCCGGACAAGCATTTTCTATGACAAAGGTCACAGGTCAAGGTGACCTTATTTTGGTATGCGACACACCGCTATCCCATGATGTATCCACATGCCAAGTTTGGTATCTCTAAGTGTTATAGTAGTGAAAATACGGTCCGGACAAGCATTTTCTATGACAGAGGTCACAGCTCAAGGTCACAATGACCTTATTTTGGTACGCGACACACCGCTATCCCAAGATGTATTCACATACCAAGTTTTGGTATCTCTAAGTGTTATAGTATTGAAAATACGGTCCGGACAATCATTTTCTATGCATTTTCTATGACAGAGGTCACAGGTCAAGGTCACAATGACATTATATTGGTACGCTACACACCGCTATCCCAAGATGTATTCACATACCAAATTTGGTATCTCTAAGTGGTATAGTATTGAAAATACGGTCCGGACAAGCATTTTCTATGACAGAGGCCACAGGTCAAGGTCACAGTGACCTTTTTTTGGTACACCGCTATCCCAAGATGTATCCACATACCAAGTTTGGTATCTCAAAGTCTTATAGTATTGAGGCTCGGACAAGAATTTCGGAAGGACGGACGGAACATCCATTGAACCTTGAACCCATGTGCAAAATGTATAGGGGCCATCCTGTCATCGTGGACGTCTACCTGTAAAGTTTCATGAGTTCATGTCCTGAAGGTCTGACAATGATTTTCATTACTGGGTCATTGTGACCTTGAACCTGTTGATCCCAAAATGAACGCTTGAAGAGTTAGAGAGCGAACAAGGGTTTTCATTATCAGGTAATGGTGGCCTTGAATCTATGGATTCCAACATGTATTAAGGGATCATCCTCTCACCACGGACAGGCTATCTGTAAAGTAGAGCTGAACATCTTTTTCGATAATAGGTCAGTGTTACCTTGAACCCAAAATGTATAGGGAGCATTCCCTCACCATGGACAATCTACCTTGTAAAGTGTCAGGAGTTTGGTTACATGTTTTGCAGAGTTAAAGAGTTAATTAGAGACATTATCAGGTCACTGTTACCTTGACGTTAAATATATATACTCATTACATGTATATGGCCATTCTTTCAGAAATAACAGTCTACCTGTAAAGTTTCATGAGTGTGGCTACAGGTCTAGTTTTATTTCGTTATACTATCATGTCTTAGTGATATAGTGGACATCCTCTTACCATTGCCACATAACTGTGAAGTTTCACGCTGGTGGCTACAATTCTTAAAGAGTTATAGATCAATTATCAGATAATGTATATAGGGATCATCCTCTTACCTGATAAGCAGACCTTTGAAGTTGCATGCATGTGGCGTATTTTACTAACGGCAGTTTAGACAATTACACTATGTGGACTTGCCAAGAAGTTTGTGAAGCACTCATCTTCGTATTAGATCATATTTTCGTCCGGTATGGAAGACCGTTTAGACAAATTGTTGGTATCCCTACGAGTATGAACTGTGCAACGCTTGTCGCAGATTCGTTTTTATATTGTTATGAAAGAGATTTCATGTTGAGTCTTTCACCAGATATCCAGGAAGATGTTATCGAGGCCTTAAATGACAACTCTCGGTATCTGGATGACATATTAAACATTGACAACTTTTTTTCTACTATGGTTAACAATATATACCCTAAAGAACTTCAACTTAACAAAGCTAATATTTCTGATACTAAAGCTTCTTTTCTTGATTTACATCTCTCCATTGAAAATTGTAAAATAAATAGCAAAATATATGACAAGAGAGATGTATTTAATTTTGATACTGTTAATTATTGTTCCCCGAGCAACTTCTTATGTGGTCTATGTGTCTCAACTTATTCGTTTTTCTAGAGCTCGTACTCGAATTGAGGACTTTAATATTCGTTATCTTTGTACACCTAAAAAGCTACTCCATCAGGGTTACCGTTACCATACACCTTCGTAAACACTTTGCAACAATTTATTATCGTAACCCTGATCTTCTTGTCGAATATAAAAGAAATTTAAAAACTCTTCTGCGACAAGGACTTTCACAACTTGACTTCAATGGTGACGTGATTTACAAACTTAGTATGTTCCTTGGTCATGATCACTTTCATACTATCTTTGTCAAACTTGTTAAAAGGTTTATCAAAAGAGGTTATGACCCTGTCGTTTTGAAACGCACTGCATGCTTGGTGGTGGACCCATTTACAGTCCGTTTTCAAATAAAATGATTTAACAATGTGTTAATTAAACCACTCATAAGCCAGTATGCGTCGAGCGAGCGAAAATATTTTTTATACTGAGGACGTGCATCGAAATTGTTTAACACAAAAATAATTTTACAATGTGTTAATTAAACGACTCATTTGCCATTATGCGTCGAGCGAGCGATCATTTTTTTTATACTGAGGCGTGCATCGAAATTGTTTAACACAAAAATGCTTTTCACCGTTAACGGTCAAACACATATTATTGGAATGTGTAGACTTTGATCCTATGCGTCAAATGTACTACATGTTAATACTATGAAAGAGTTATTTGATACTGTAGATTTTAGTCTTGTTTTAGATTTCCTGAAAGAGATCAGACTATATAAATCATTGTAATGTGTTCTTATATATATTTACTTGTTTATATACCCGTTGACGGGCATTTGTTGATTTACATACATAGTTTATATTACACCTGTTCATCCCTTATTTTTTAATAGTTTTATCTTTATATATTTACATTAATTTTTAATTAATACTTCATTTTCATAAATTTTTGCGCACAATATGACCTATTTATGTGTCGACGTGCCGTAAAACACCATTCATTCACACAAAAATGATTTAACAATGTGTTAATTAAACCACTCATTAGCCATTATGCGTCGAGCGAACGAGATTTTTTGTTATACTGAGGCGTGCATCGAAATTGTTTGATATTTTATCTACAGTAACATGGACATATATGTATGATCCGGAATCTTTAGGCCCCCCCACACTGGATCCGCTAGTGGGCTGTGGACCCTATGATGACGTCAACTTAAAGCATAAAAGGGCGATGACGTTTGATGTGTGTCTGCAGTCTTGTCTTGTGGTGTCAATGGTTATTCTCTTGTTACTCTGGTTTCTGCCAAGTCATAAGAGTACCTTCTTTGTAGCATTCTAAGCTACCTATTGGGGGAGGTGTTCTTTATTTAGGTAAGTGTGTACCCTAGAACCTGGTTTAAATTCCAAGGCGGTATTCCTATTGTCAACCCTTTTGTGTTTGCGAGGTCTTATTTGGCCTTTTATTCATTTTTAAATTTGTTCTTGGTTTCTGTGCGTTTGTGGTCGACTCTCGTCCTTGAATGATGTTTTTCCTGTTCGTTTTTTATATCTATATTATAAAGGTGTTTCTTCATGAATTCAGTGACCTCGACTTTGAACTTATTACCCAGGCATGTAAAAGAGTCATCCTGTCATCATGAACAGCCGGGCTAAAGTTTCATGAATGTGACTAAAGTCTTGCAGAGCCGACTTTTTTTCCATCATCAGGTCTTGGTGAGAACCTATGGACTCGCACTTTTATAGAGGTCATCCTCTACCTGTAAAGTTCCATGCATTTGGCTACACATCTTGGTTATGTATAGGGTCACCCACTCACCCTGGAACGACTTCCTATAAAGTTTTACGAGTGGGACTACAAGTCATTGACGTACCGATCCCAATTTATATATTGGATAGTGGGGTCATACTCTTACCATGGAAAGTCTACCGGTGAAGTTGCATGCATGAGGCTACAATTTTTGAAGAGTTCATAGCCAACAATGGTTTTCATTAGCATGTCATTGAACCTACTGACCCCAATTTGTAGAGGTCATCCTCGGACCATGGAAAAGTTTCATGAGTGTGTCGGTTCATTATCAAGTCATGGTAGTCTTGACCTTGAACATACCGATCCCAAAATGTATATTAGTCCACTCGTTTCATGCTACGAGAGTGGAGAAGAGTTTTCAATATAAGGTCATGGTGACCTGATCCCTGACCCTAAAATGAAGAGTCATCCGGTTATCATGGAAAAACTACCTGTAATGTTTCACGAGTGTGGCTACACATTGTAGTCAAAAGAGCAGACGGACTGACTGAATTTAGTAAACGCCTCCTAAACTTTGTTTTGCTAGGTATACAAATTGCTTTCCCTCAAGTTTTGTTTGTGTAAATAGAATTATAGAGTTATGGGCCATTTCCATATGTACTCATTAGATCACGTTTCAAGTAATTGAGCGGACATCATTAAACTCCGTTGTTACGGGGACGATATGGCTCGTTTCCGAACATGACCTAGATATTATGCCCATAAACATTATTCCAGTTTCATAAAGACTGAACATGTACTAAAGTTATTGAGTAGACCGTTAAAAATAATTCTTGTTAAAGTGGAGATTTTCAATAATTGAAGGGCCAAAACTCCGTTGTTAATTCGGCTGGTTTTCGAACTTGAGATATTATGCCCAAGTTTCATAAGGATTGGATAATATTTGTTACGAGTTGGGGAGCGGACATCGCACAATTGTCAATCCGTTGTTACTGGGGCGTTTGGGCTGGCTTTTGAACTTGACCCAAGGTATTATGCCCATAAACATTATTTCCAAATTTCGTAATGATTGGATGAGCTAAGAGAGCAGACATCGCAAAACTTAAAAGGACAGAAGACGCCACGACATATGTAAAATGTTTGCCCACCCGCCTCGTTTACACTAATCTGTAAGGAGATTTTTTTTCCTCCAAAAAAACCACGGCTGTTACGAGATGGCAACTGAGGAAGCGCTCTAGTTTTGGCATCCGGTCCCTGACTGGTTAAACCCGTTTATATTGCGTCTATATAGATTGGATTCTTAAAATATGTAAGTTATATAATTTTATCATGCAGATATGCATTTTTCTGCCTAATAAATTTTGCTTAATTAGACAACGACCAATAGAGCAAATCAATGCGGAATCCTTCGGCGTTTATTGTACGTGACGTTATCCGACGTCATAAAACAAACAGAAAACAGCAACATGGCGGCGTCCTCGATAAGCTTAACATTCTGAGAAATCGGTAACAATAGTAATTCATACAGAAAATGTGGATATTCTGCATGATAAATAGAATATTATGTCAGTGCCTTTTACTATCAAGTTTATTAGGCTCGGCACGAGAACGAATAATGGCTTGGCAGAGCCTCGTCATTCTTCCTTTTCTAAGCCTCGCCTAATAAACTTGATAGTAAAGGGCACCGACATAATATTCTCTATATATACCTCATTGTCAGTAGGTTAAAAAACTTTCTGTTGTAAAATGTGTCGGTTGATGGTGGGACAGGGACTTTAAAATTACAAATGGACAAAATCAAAACAACAATGTATTTTTTCTTTATTTTTTTCCTTAAGGTAGCCACATAGTAACGAATAATTTACAAACGTCGACCACGACGACCTCCCTTCCTTCTTGTGCTGTCTGATGGGATTGGTGTGACATCCTCTGCAAGACACAAAGATAATAGTTAACCAGTTGTACTGTACATTGGCTGGTTTTTGTTAAATAAATCATTAATATATTCATATGATGCGTTAAGGCTATATTACGTGCATGTTTTGCGTTTAAATACCATATCCTCACTGCTATTAATATGAATCACATATAAATTAATATGTATGATTAAACAACAAAAATATGCAGTGTCATAGTGTTTTTCAGACCATTTATTTTCTTTTGTAACTAGACTGGCACAACTTACTCGTCAGGATCGGACCCCAGCACCCTCAAGTGATAAATGTTCCTACAACTCTATGACCCATTTGTCGGCCATATTAACCCCAGGATCACTTTATGGACAAATACACTAGATGACACTTGTACGAACGATGACCGTTTACAAAACAGTGTATTATTATTTAAATATGCCAACCAACCATGTATTGGTCAATGTAAGGTTTCTATTGCCAATATCTAGTTGGACTTTGCCAATCTCATTAAAATCAAATCCTATTTTCGCTTTGATACTCTCCACTAGGATCTGACAACACTGCCATGGAGGTCACGTCATATCGACCTTTCATCTAAGGCCTAAAAAAAGGAAGGGGGTTTCCCGTTACCCGACCGACCGTGATTTTGACCCCCCCCACCACACCAACCTTTTTTGTTAACGGTAACAAAATTGCAACGATGATGGTGCAAATGAATAGTTATAACAGTCCCCTCGCTTAGCAACAATCGTTTCTTGATTTTCAATGCATACGTCTTTTTGGCATTGAAAGTTGTCTATTTGAAGTTCGCTTTTCTCATCAAAATCAAGCATACGAAGTCAAAAACGTACAGAAATCTCAAGATAAATGCTTTAATTTACTTGTTGCGAAGAAATAAATTCAAAATCAATTGAATATTGTGTTATACACGCGTTTTAGCTGCAACCCACATTCGCGGATTACACAAAATGTCTGCCATTTTCATTCAATATTATCAGCATGTTTTTTTCCTTTCACAGCATATTTACCTAGCCATAAGCTTGATCTTACAAATATTATGTTTGTTTCTAAGGCTAAATTTTATTTTAAAATTAAGATAGATGATTGAGGTTGAAAATATATTAATTTTGTAAGGGGTTTCCCCAGAATACATGATACCGCTATTTTTAAACTTCCAACCAAAATTGAGCCCTCTAGCGAGAACCAAATCGACCATTTACGAATATCGCGTGTTGTATACATAAGCTACTGTATACCGCAATGCACTTGACAGCTACACATAAGACGATTTTGGGTAGGAATTTGAGAGCTTTCCCGAAATCCATAATATTATGACAACTCTATGTATCTGCAGCTCTCTATGTGTACCAAACACAACAAACAATGGACTTGTTTTATGCAACTTTAATTCCGACAGTGCTGTTATATATAATTTAAAACACTCAGGTCTTCACAAAAAAAAAATCCGACCTACCGATTACTGCTTATTTGGCCATGTAACAGGAAATATCACTATTTTTTAAAGGCTTATTCAATATTCATGAGAAGATTAACTAAATTCAACCAATGAAATTGCGCATTTCATGTGCACTTCAGACGATGTTCGAGTGAACTGAACAAAAGAAAATTCACATAAAACGCATTAATCGAAAAAAGATAAAGTCGCCGTGTGTTACTGCTGTGGATTACACGAAATAATCAAAGAAATGCACTAAATGGCATGTTTTACATCAAGAATACGAAGAAACATGTTGCTTTTTTAAAACATTCGAAACATTCTATTTGTATCTGAAAAATATATATTCTACCGAGATTATTGCGACATCAGGTTTTCTCTTTATATGTCTTGCTTAATACATGTCCTCTTAGCTAAGTTAGTAGCAAAGTCGGCTGTTACGACATTCTATTATTATTACATTCGAGCGTAAATTTAGTGTGGGTTATGAGTTCAACCCAAAGAAGCGGTACTTTTTTTGTGTGTACCACTATTAAATTCCGTCAAACAATCTTGGTTTTATTCAATAATGATGGGTATGTTGTTTGTCAATGAAGTTATTTTGTGTTTTATAAGCTAAAATTTATGGACATCGTCTCTTTCAATACCGAGCATAGACTGCTCCACAGCGTTCGACTGAAACGCGACATGCGCAGTGAAGCAGTCTATACCGAGCTTTTTTGTAGGCTGAAATCGGATTGGCTGATCATAAGGTCAATCTGACGTGACCTCCAATGCACTGGGTCATCCTTAAAATCACATCTGTTTGCTGTTTCCCGACCCAGGATTTTATAAGTGGGTAGGTAGGTAGGTGATTTTTTTTTTATCTGAAGACAGTAAAAACCTTAAGAAATGAATGAAAATATTCTAAAGTTAGTAAAAAAAAAAAATGTTAAAAAACTGCTATAAAAAGTTTTGAGTAGGACCCTTTTTCAAGGGTATGTAGGGAAACAGCAAACCAACAATTTTTTATGGTGGGCCCTGTTGTCAGATCCTTAGCAGTGAGAGTATCGTAGCGTGATAAAGGGTCTGATATTAATGAGATTGGCAATTTGCATATGAATATAGTGATGCCACTTGTCAACGTTTGTTTAAGTACCATGATTTTAAAATAAATTTCATCATAATTTGCTCCAATTTTGAACACATTCTTTAAAGTGGAAACTGAATGTAATCATATTATCAAACTGTTTATTTCTTTTCAATTTTATTTGATGAATCTGCTAAAACAAAGCTCAAATTTAGCACTGTTATCAACTGGCAATTTTTTGCAAGTTGATAAAGAATTAACTGGCAAATTATAGCCTACTGTTACGACTGTAGCAAACAATGAACAATAACCATTTTTGATATGGTTTTGGATTGCACTTATGGTAATTATATTACGCCTAATTATAGTTGAACTTTTCATTATTCATTTAAACTTGAAGGATGTTAAGCAAAAAGAAATAAAATATAACTCGGGTACTTATAAGTGTCGTCTAGTGTATGGTAGGGGCCCACAGGATATTGTTACATGCAATATACTCTGTAAGAGTCGTAGCGATTGTGGTTCAGGAAGACTTTTTGCACGTAGCATGAGCTTATTTATGGTTCTCGACCAAGTTCAAATGGTGACCATGCAGTCAAATTTAGCCCCGCACCAGGTCACAGTTTTACATAATTATAAAATATCTTCTCTGAAACTAGAAAATATAGGCCTAATATTTTGAAATAAGTCTAGGTATATGGTCCTCTAACCATTGAAATCCTTCCCAGGGATCACGTTTTATTTATAGAGAAACCAGGAAAATCTTATTCTCTGAAACCACAATACATAATACTCACATATTGCATGTAGCACTAGCTTAAGAGCATCTACACAATTCATTCAAATTAGGCCCTGTCACAGGAGTCACATGTTCTTTGTAATTACAGAAATTTTTAAAAATCTTCTGAAACTAAAAGAGCTAGTCTTAATACAGCGCATGTATCATAAGTGACCCAAAAGGGTCACATGTTCAACTTTAGACCTCAGGGGACTTATTTAAACTTCATAGGTTAGAACCTAACCATTATTTCTAAAACAAAACTGTTGAAATATGTTGAGAGGATTTTCAAAAGGTTTCAATTTTTTTTTAGCAATGATTGGTTTCTCTTGGTCGAGCTAAATGCAACTCATCTTAAAGCCATTGTCCTAAGGATCAGCTATGTGAAGTACAAAATTAAAAGCAAAAGTTAACAAATGCACAGCTAACCCCAGAGCCTTTGACCGAGCTTTGCGATAATGATGGTGTTGACAAGGCAAAACATTAGGGCCACAACTCAGATGTTTAATGAAGGTGCTAGTGTTAGCAGGTGGTGTTAGCATAAAAAAGTTAATGAATGACCAAAACAAACCATTGCATAAGCAATGACATCACAAGTAGAGCTAAAAAGTTTCCCTAACCAAAGGGCTAACCACACGTTTGGACATTAAAAAGGTTCTTACCAATTCTTCCAATTTTCATTCCAGATCTGGCCAAGGCTCTGAGAGCAGACTGAGCACCTGGTCCTGGGGTCTTGGTTCTGAAAACATGTTGACATTTAAAGTTATTTATTCTCATCAACTCGAAATTCAGTTATTGGAAGAAGTTGTCATTTTATTTAACAAGTAACAGAGAGGCATTTATTAAAAAGCGGCGTCCGCCTACATCTAACAGTTTTGTTTGTATGGTGTTTTACGACATTTTCAACACATGTAAGGTTCTATATGACGGTCAATTTTTTTGTGGTGGAGGCAGACCACCCCTTTTTCCTGGGTATAACCAGTATGTACACCTCCCGCCATCTGTAAGAATCGACACTTCCTCACAAGTCGAGCTACCAGTAGCATTCCAACCTGTAACGCTGAGATGCATCTAACAGCGGACAACCACGGCCCAAGTACCTAAGTGGATAAGGCCTTGTGCTTTTGAGCTGCAGGGGCTCACTCACAGATTCTCGGGGCATGTTTAGAACCATAGGAATCTAATCAAGAGCTAACGGCCAATTTGTTTTTGTGGTCGAGGTAGACCACCCACTTTTCCTGGGTAGAACCAGTACTGTACACCTCCAGTCATCCGTAAGAATCGACACTTCCTCACAAGTCGATCTCCCAGTGGGATTCAAACCCGCAGCGGTGAGAGGCGAAGGTTTACAATGCAACATCGTTAACCATTCGGCCATGGAGTATGAGTAGGGCCATGTTTCCTGCTTCCTATTATAAATCCTTGGAAGTTTCTCTTTCTCTGGGTAGGCACTGAATAATCTTTTGGCATATTTGTGTTGAGACTGTTCAACAACTCGTTTGACAGCTTCCTAATGCAATCATAGTTTTTAAATATATTCTCTTTCATGTTAACAGGCAGTGCTCACAGAAAATTATTTAAGAATTTACCAACGACACCATTTACAAATATACATGAAGTTTCAGTTCTCTATCCAGATGTTCAGGTCATATACTAATGTACATATGTCAATAAAAAATATATAGGTTTATTCGTGGGTTCTTAAAATACCCAAGATTGCATTTATAATACAGAAAGATTGAATATGCATAAAATCGTAACTCTTAAATCAACGCTCCAATTTTGGTCTGGCTGATTAAAGCCTTTTATATGGTGTCTAAAGAGTTTGGATTTTGAAAATATGCAAGTTATATCTATACCTTGTCGTCAGTAGGTTTAGAAAAAGTGTACATCTTTTGTAAATTTTGATGGCGGGATAGAGACTTCAAGAATTAAAGCTACAGGGCTTCCACTAAGGTTCAAATTTAGGAAGTTCGAACTTCCTGTGTATCAAATTTGGAAGTTCATGGGGAAAAGTTAGGAAGTTTCAGTGTTTGGGCATGGCATTCATACTCAGTCTTTGAGTCAGCGATTCCACGTGGTGGTGAGGGAAACAACACATCTAAATTGTTAAAAAGAAAAAAAGGATATTTATAATCATCTATATGTTTATAAAAGAAAATATTTGATGACATGATTATATAAACGGTTTCAAACTAAAAATACTTAATTTGCCTTTGCGTGCCATACCCCACCCACAAGTTTTATACAGTGAATTACATTTTGCAAACAGTTTTCAATTTATCAGTCCAGAAAAGCTTTTAAATTGGCATACATTAATGAAAGGTATGTAAAACTGTCAAGTGTAGGAACAAATGTAACAGATTCTTTAATTTATTATCAAAGCAATCGATTGTTTTTGCCAGTGATAATTTCACTTCCGTGTTTAGTCTCCATTCGCGAAGAGTTCTTTCCCCTAGGTTAGAGATTATTAAATATTGTTTGTCTATCAGTACTTCGTTTCTATTTGTAACTTTGATAAATACATAGAAAAATGACACAAAGATATAATAGCCTAAAAAGTATAATCTGTTTGTGTAAGGAGATTCAACTTTGTGGTTAATGAATATAAATTAAGCAATTTGGCATCGCGATTATACTGCTATTTTCATTTTGTGAAATGCGCGGCACCCTTGATAAAAACTGGACAAAACCGGTTTTACCTGTCAATTACAGGCTCCACTGAGTTTTAATTGCTTTACAACTTGTTACGTCGGCAGTCTCAAATGAAATAAGATTAGATGGGCGGGGCTATAATCGGTATGGGACGTCCATAGTAAAGAATCGCGGCGTACTTTCAAGTTTTTGGAAGTACACTGTACTCCTTTGATGTTAATTTTCGCCGTACAACTACGATTTTTGGACGTAATTTACGTCCGTACGCCCGTTAACGGAAGCCCTGAAGCTACATATTAAATTAAAACTTTCGGTTGAATACACACCTGTTGCCACCTGTAGCCCTCAGCTTGATGTGAAGGGCTGTGATGCCGAGAACCTTGCACCTCTCTGCTACATCCTGAGCTGCCAACATAGCAGCGTAGGGGGAAGCTTCATCTCTGTCAGCCTTAACCTTCATCCCTCCTGTGATTCTCACAATTGTTTCCCTGTAAATAGCAGGTCAGAAATACATTTTATGCCCTGCCTTTTCGGTGATATTATCTGGAGAAATCAATTTGACATGCAAAAAATAACAACTTCCATTCATATATTTCACGTGCAACTAATAAATTCCATAAAATAGGAAAAGTAACATCACACATATTTGTAAATTTATCAGAATAAACATCGGTTACTGCACACACGGTTCGGGCTTTTTGTTTGTTTTAAAGTCTGAATGATCAGTGATTAAAACTGTAGTACGACATGTTGCTGCTCAGTATGAAAATCACATACCTTTTACATGTACTATTAACAACCTTAAGAAGCGAAAGCTTGTGAGTGAGCCCAGACTTTTATAAAGCAGGCTATTTTTATTATACAACTATACAAAAAGTTTGATAAGTATTTTCATGACTATACTACATACTTTCCAGACAAATCAGTCACATGGACAAAAGTGTCGTTGAAACTAGCAAAGATGTGGGCCACACCAAACACATTTTCGCCATCCTTGACAGTGGGGCCCAAAGTAATCTGCTCTTCAGTCTTTACGACCTTTCCTTTTCGTGGAGCCATTCTATAAAAGAAAAGGACAAATAATGTGTGCTTTTACTGAAAATATGTAACGTAAATGAATATATTTCTCCATTTAGATTTCCCTTTTATTGTTATACCCCAAATTAACAGAAATTCTGTCTTAATAATAATAGAAGTTTTACTACATATTAACAGCTTTCAAACTTATTGCAATATTAATAAAAACATACATTTACGCTATCTGTTTATTACATGGTTAATACAGAATAATCATTATGAAATTTAAGGACATTTTAAGGCTCTTATAACCCATTTTAAAGGCCCGGTTTAACTCATAACAGTATTGACAATTTTTTTTTTTTTAAATACGTCGGATATTCAGGGATGGAAACTAACTTTTAAAGCTTGGTTGCCCAAACGGGCAACCATCTTCTGGATTTTGGTAGCCCAGCTGAAAATTTATGAGCCCAGATTTTCTGTATTTTTCTTTTCGACACACTAACAAACACGATTTTAACACAAATTTACTTTATTTAGGCCAAACAAAAAAAAAGGTGTGTTTCCTATTGCATGCTCTAGGGTCGGTAGGTAGGCATATTTATATTCTCTAGTTCACTACAGTCTGATCATGGCCATTAGTTACTCTGGCATGGTATATATTTCACCCTTTTCCTGTGAAAAAGTCCCCTCTTAAAAAACAAATTATATATATATTAATTAGAAAAATGTTAAACTACAATACAGGAAAACAGCATACTTTTTGCAATTCCCCTTCCTGAAGGCCCTAAAAGCCAACTAGTGCCCTTAAAGATTTGTTATTTGTATAACATCAAATACCGTAACGTTCGCGCTCCGTGAAATTAAAACGGGAGCCGCATTTTAGAATGTCCCAAAACGGAAATGCGTCAATTTCCCAATATCCGGTTGACTTAAATTGCATTTCATCGTCGAATAAACAGAGTTGCGACTATTTGCTGCATTTAATCGGTTAATAAACTATGTAATAAATATTTTCTTTGTTGTTGTTTTCTACTGAAATGTTATTCATCCGCATTGACGAATAATGCCGAGGAAATCTACTTTAGCTTGTCGAAAAAGCTAGTCGCCCAGGCGGACTACCGACTTATGAAATCTACTCGCTCAGCTTGAAATTTAGTCGTCCCGGGCGAATGGGCAACCGTTAGTTTCCATCCCTGGATATTATTCCACTTGTATAATAAATTGACTGATTATGGAATTCAAGGACCGTTAATGATATTTTGTCATAATTTAAGGACTTTTTACGGCTACTTCTGAAATTTAAGGACCTTTTAATGAACCTTGTATTATCTATCAATCTTGAGTTCCCCAATTGGGGTGTCCCAAGTTTATACCACTTTGTCGAAAAAAACACAAACTTTTTCGAAGCTTTTAAAATGTCCTTTTACTGAGGTAAAGGTCCTAGAACCCATTTAGTATGGGTATCATCAAACATGTTGATTTAGGACATTTTGACTGAAATTTGCATTTGTATTGGATACAATTGTAATGAGAGTATATTTGCAAAAAGTAAAATTACTTGACTGTCGTTCTGATGGGTGGCCACCTTCAGTGAAATATTAGAGGCTGAAAGCATCAGATTACCCCCAACTTGAGTGTCTCGAACATAGTTCTTTAAAAAAAGTTAGGTTTTATCATCCGTTCCGATATAGGAATAGGTGTTGTAGGCCAAAAGGCTATAATGGAGGCCTATGGGAAATGCAATAGTGATATATGACCTAAAGACTGGATTCAAATCCTAACAATATTTGTTAAACTGGTGTTCCAACTTTTGTTGAAGAAACACTCGACTACTTTCTTCTATTTTTAGGGAAATATATAGCGTGCCAAGATAAGTAGCAATATAAAACACCAATCACACAATACGTAAACGCATAATTCATCAAAATAAGAGTTTAATTTAGCAACAAATGACAGTTCGCGAATTCCAATGACAAAGCAAGTGCCTTCAATGTTGGCCTCGTATCCTTTATTTCTGACATGAAAGGTCTAAAATACGACTATTTTCATGTGTATTATATGTTCATCTTTACGCATTTTTCAATGAATGTGTTTATAGGTGAAGGATGATTAAAGTAATTTTCGATAGAAAATATTGTTTTGTAGCGAACCTTCTTATTCAGTGGCGGATGTGTTGAAAGAGATTGTACGAGATTTCATTCGAGCACCTGCGAGAAATTTTCTTACGAAGTTTACCGATTGAAAGCGAATTTAGTCGAGTGGGTTTGTTATTGTTGTGACGATCAGCATGAATTTTCCAACAAAGACATTAATTTTCCCCAAAGTTTCTTAAAAATATGCTTATTTTACGAAAATATTTCACCTTCACCTACTTCATGAAACGTTTTGGAAACTTTACGTAAACATACATTTTAAAATGAAGCCTTATTAGATGATTTTTCAAGCAAATTTTGAACCGTCTGCTGCGAGTCGTTTTTGACTGAAATCGGACACATCGACTCCAGCTTTCTCTACTTGCAAATAAAAACTATGGATTTCATGTTTGATTGGGACAACGATGGGGACAGATTTTCATTTGACGACAGTGAACGATTTGAGGAAGAGTCCATGTGTTCCTGGCTTAGCGAACCAGAGAGTTTGAACAACAACTGGAGGGGCTGGAAACGTCAAAATGGTGGACAAACGAGTCCGACTTTGACCAAAAGTCAAGGTATAAAAATATTTATTGAACCATATTTACTATATTTCTTAAGTCATTATACTCTTGTATTGTAGATAATAACAATTTTCATCGACTTACATGTTGCTCAAACGCAATATAAGAAAAAAATTCTGTGGACTAGTCTCATTTATTTGACGGCTTTGTGTGATGTTTTTTTTTTACATACGGACGTTTATAGATTCTATCTATCTATCTTCCAATAATCTCTATGCATCCTACGTCAGAGAACGGTGGACGGCGTATATCAAAACTTGTCTTGCCGTTCGTAGGCGTGTATTTTATGCCTACTGTTTATCCACTACCAGTGGACGTACCCCTTCATGAGCTGCCCAATATACCAGGGTTCGACACTAACGCTAGCCCGAGGCTAGTCACTTTTGAGAAGGACTAGTAAAAACTCACAGTTGACAAGCCCAACTGGCTAGTTGTTTTTATTATTCAAATGTCGATTTTAAATGATCTTATATGATCCTGATGTTGAAAATTGCCAAATCATTTCAATTTTTCGCTATTCAAACTCTTCAATATCGTAATATAAAGTAGGCTATGATATAGGGCCATGATATAGACCAAGACAAGCACCTGCGAATGTGACAGTGCGAATGTGTAGGTGTGTCAAATTACTCATCACTGATTGGCAATTTTTTCTTTGATGGAGCAAAATGCTGAAAAATAACCCGCATTTTATACATATCCCCACATCTTTTTTGTAGAGACGCTAGCATTTCTATCACTATATTAATTTCTTAATATTTTATTGACATGATGACCTTCACATTTAGTCTCGATCATCCAGACCTCTCGCGAAACTTCTCTCAAAGAAGTCCATACGATGGTCTGGAGTAAAGCTTCTTTAAAAAATTTGACATCAAAACGAGGTGTGAACAAAAAAAATCACCGGCCTCTGATTGGTGAACTTCAGTTTGTTATGGAAATCTATGGGAATCACCCCCTACGTCACGATGGCGTCAAACATTATGTGACGTTACGCGCAATGATGTGCAATAAAATTACTCCAAACATAGTCAGCGGATCCCGATTAATGCTTAAAATTAAATTTTAAACATCATTTTGTAAGATTATATTATGTTTTTAGAGAAACTACAATAAAACGAAGTTTATTGTATATTTATAAGGACGTACACACATCCCATTGGAACTAATGTTGCGCGTAATTCAACGTGCACTTTGATGTTGCAATCAAAATGACGTCACGTCGCTGTCAGTTTTGACGGTTTGCGCCATCTATCGGTCAAAATGTTTAAAGCACAGTGAGTCCAAACGCTCGCTAGCACTCGCAGTCAGCTTGAGTGTGTCTGGATGATAGAGACTACTTCACATTGTAAACAAATCGAGGGTTTAACGCGAAACTATTGTAACTCACTTTTAGAAAATTTTACAGGAGAAGAAAAAAATATCTTATTTGAATCATAAATGCATTTAAGAACTTTATTCTCTTGCATGTAATAAAGAAATGGTATCCATTTATGATTTGAGAAGAAAATAAATAATTCATGTAATTCTGTACGAGATATTTAAGAAATATTGACTTACAATAGTTTCGCGCTAAATATTTGAAGATGTAGATGAAATTGTTCAGGGCGAAACTATTGTAACTAACATTTGTTAACAGTTATTGATACATTTTTTCAGATTTTTTTTTAAATACTACATACTTCAATGAAAACTATTGGACAGTATAGCTTTAGGCAGTAAGTTTGTATGTTAAGGCTCATTTTGGACAAACCTAAGAATGGTATGCAAACGAAATCCCTTAAGTTCTTGTTATCTTTATTTTAAGTTTTGTTTCACAATTGAAACATATAGCAGTTATCATTATCTTCCTTTGACATAGTTATTATTATATCTTTTCCCTCTTCATTAAGTTATATGAGAACTAATTTGACTTTATAATTTTTTTACGCGAAACTATTTTAAGTCAATATTACTTTAAATCACTGGTTTTTAAACAAACGATACATCGAAATATGCTGTAGACAATACTTGTTATAGACAATACTTGTTATAAAGATCATTTAATACAGTAAAGTCACACAATTCAGACAAGATAAAGATAAAAACACTTATATGGAGTGCAATATCTTATAATTTATTTATAAAGCTAAAAAGTGTTTGTAAAAATTACTTATGCCAAGTGGCTATTTTAACAAACAAGTTTTTTGTAGCGATTAGCTTATTGTGGGGACAATGGATTTTACTGAATAGGTGAACCTCTAGCTTCTTCACCACTGTGTCTCCTCTTTCGGTTTAGAAGGTGGAGGGGTGTGTGTTGTTTGCAGAGGGGTGGGGTAAAAAGAGGGGTGGAAGTAAAAACTTTAAAAATTGGACCACATGAGCCTTCCAGTATTATTAAACTTGACTGAATAATCCCATATAAAATAGTGTCTTAGTTGCAACTGCACAGTTCTGCATATATTATGTGTTGGTTTAAATTGTAAAATGACTTTAACCTGTCCTGGATAGAACCATTCACTTAAAAGGCAATCTTGGTGTATTTAAAAATCATGGCGTGGGGTTAGTTTTTCCAAATATCTTGCATGTTTTAAATAATTCTTTATAATTATTTCAATAATTCAAAGCAGTTTTTTTACATATTATTAATTGCTGATTATATTACACCAAGACTATATTTAAAACCATGTCAGAAGAAAGAAGTAGAATTTGAAATTATATTTCCTTTAATATAATTATATGCAAGCAGGTTTAAAGTTACACTTATACTGGATTCATAATTTAACTTTGATGAATACTTCAAGATTGCTATGGGTCCCTTTAATGCAAAGCAATTGTTAAAATACATACCTACCCACGTATGAAATCTTGGGCAGGGAAACCACATCCAAACTGTTTATTAAGGATGGCCTAAAGAGTTTATACCAGCCCTGACCTTTGATATTATAAGTATTATTTACTGCTTTATATAATAGATGAAACTATCCTAGCGAAAAAGATTATAAAGTTGTTTTTCATACTTGCGTTGTTCTAAGTCATTTTCGGCTCAAATTTTAATATTTTGGGCTATTTCTATTGGCCATGAATCACCTGAACGTGGATACTAAGAACAATCGACATTCGCAAATCAATGGGAAAACTTGCTCACCTTATTAATACTACTAATCATTTAAAAATCCCTAAACACATGAGGGTAAGTAATATTAATAAAACAGTGTTGTTTTTCATTGAATTTAGAGAAACAACTAAAATTTCTTCTCAATTACCACAAATTCAAACTCAACAATCCTTGTTTGAGAGAGTGATTTGTAAAACTTGCTTAATATTTTAACATTATTAGCTTTGAAGTATAAAACAATTTGTCCACTTTACAGATAGAAATACTTAAACTGCGTCGCGAACAATTTCAAAACATTAATTTTACCTAATTAGACCCCGGAAAATAGATATTTACTCCTGGAATTCACAAATGAAAATCTGTAAATAAACCCCACTAAAAGTTTAAAATATTAATCTGTTTCATGACTTTGTACATCCTATCAATACTTTACACAGAAAAACATACGTGCATATGATGTTTCGGCAATGTTTAAAAAAACTTTTCACAATATATATTTTTACCAGATAAACAACACAAAATACAACAGTTCATTAACTTCATATCAGTTTGCAAAGCTTGGAGAAAAAAAAGGGGCTTGGCAATAATTATTAATTCTTCTGTGGAACCACTGATATCCCTAATTCTGTGATCCCAAGTGGAGGCTAAAATGAATAAAAACCAACCTTACATACTTTCATTACCGCGTTTTTAATACAAATAACCTTTAATGTCCTAAGAATGGTATGCAATAAAACTCCTTAAAGTTCTTCAATCTTTAATTTAACTTATATTTCACATAAGAAACATAGAGCAGTTATTATTACCTTCATTTGGAATAATTATTATGTAAATATTGTAAAGTTTAATGAAAATCAAATTTGACTTACAATAGTTTCGCGCCAAATTATTTTTGAAAGCAAAACTTGTGTAAATTATTATAATCTTAAATAAATTTGCAAGAAACAACATGATTTTGTTGGCTGTAAACAATCCCTTATATGAAGATTTAATCAAAAACAAATGCAAAACTATTTTAAATGATTTAAAGGTGAGTTACAATAGTTTCGCTTTAAAAAAAAGAAGCTGTATGAGATACAATAATATGACACATTTCATTTTTCTCCACCAAATTTTAGAATCTAGTTCTAATATTTTGCGACATTATAAAGGGTCAGTATCTGATAAGGATTATGCAAAAAAATCATTTTCAGAAAAAAAGTGAGTTACAATAGTTTCGCGTTAAGCCCTCGAAATGTGGCAATATTTAAATACGGAACTGTCTCCATCGAAACAAACGAAAAACAGAATAGGAAAAGCGTCATCAGCAAAAAACAACATGATTCAAATAAACACATTCATGTGTAGTTTAGCCATCGTGTAAGTGCCTACAGAGCCCTTTTCCCAGTTTTGGGGGCATTTTGCCTTTAATTGGGGGAAAAAATCCATAAACGGGGAATGAAATTTCCAAGGTAAGTCGGCATGACTTTAAAAGAAATTTGATTGTACAAAATGCCTTATGCAGGCCGCTGCAAAGAAAGGTATAATGGCCGTGGCCTATAAATAAATTTGACTATGACCTAGTCACAAAGCTGTTGTCTTGCAATATTTACAAGCAGTACAGTCATATAGGAAATGCAACCTCAGCTATAGATAGAGACGGATTATGAAGTTTCCACTCAGACATGCCTTTGCGAGAGACAGAACCCACGCTGGTCAGATGTCTGTCTATAGCTCCAAAGCCTGGAGGCCTTATCCATGGAGCTACCAAGCCATGAAATTTTGGTATCTTTTTATTTTGCCGCAAAAGAGTAAAATGAGGACTAGTTGGTTTTAAGAAGGGCTAGTAAAAATAAGAAGGCACTAGCCCTGTAGGCTAGTAGTCATAAAAAGTTAGTGTCTAACCCTGTATACCCCTTCATGAGCACCCCAACCTACCGCCAAATACCCACATGGTCACCAGCTACACTACATTTACCTTAGGTGTTAAAGGAAATTTGGTATATACATACCGGAACCTGATGTTACTGTCAAATATCCATCCATACGTCCTTTAGTATCTGGGTTGTAACTCTATATTATAATAGATGGATTCAGCATAAGAAGACATGAGCAACTCCCATCCTCCTCGGATCAAGGGTGTGGTAAAGGCCGATGGCAGGGGCGTTCCTGGGGCTAATTTAGGTATACGCACCATCGAGTTTTGGATTCACAAATGTGCCTAACCCCCCTATACCTTCAGTTTTTATTGCATTTTTCGCATTTTTCGCCCTTTTTATTTGCTTGCTTTTTTAATAGCCTGTGCGTACGTGCGTATGCCAAGGTACGCCCCTGTATGTTCAAAGTTGAAACTCGTGTCTGGGCCATCAATGAAATTGGCTTAAAAGACAGAGGGTAGTGAAATACTACAAGATAATGTATACATGGTAATGTGTTTGCAATGTATACAATAGTCAATATTGCTTTTGAATTTTCCCGATTCAGTGGGTACCTGTACCATTCCTAAAAGGGTGAAAAAAATGGCTGATCCAAGTCGCAGTGGAGGTGCACATGTCTCGGTTTTATGTCTGGGCTATATCTCTGCAATGAATGGATTGCATCAAAAATGCTGACCAAGTAACATCTCATTCAAAGGCGCATATATTTTTTGATGTTAAAATGTATGCAAGGGCAATTTGTGTCTGAACAAACACTTACAAACATTCAAGTTTTTGGTTCAGTCCATTTCAGAGATTTCTTACTTCATGCATGTTTACATCTTCATGACTTCATTAATTTTAATTACCATTTTACACAGTGTATTAGGCAGAAATTCAAGAACTGGTGTGCAAATATGCAAACAGGGTGTGCAAAATAGTTTGCTAGCATGTGATATGCGCCATTTCGCGACAAGTGGGTGTCTCTGGGGTAATTTATATTTACAGATAAAGGATGAAAAAAAGAAACATTTTAGATTATATTTCTTCTATAAATGTATACAAAACATAACAATATTGAGAAAGGAAGATTTTGGAAGTGTTGTTGAGCAAAAATTTTATTTTTTTACCCCACCCACTCCCCCAAATACTGGCCGCGATTTTTCGAAAACGGTCATGCAAAAGACGGCTGCATAGTTGGCTGGCTAATACACAGGTTTTACATTCAATTTCTTGATTACTCTTATACTAAATTTTAAAAGAAATACAGCTTTATGTTCCATAATTAGCTCCATAGGAACAACTTTCACCTACTTGTAGATCTACAAACAATTAGAAGTCTAAGTGATTGCAACTTTTCAATAATTTATCCGTTTGAGAAGTTATTGATTCATAACTTTCACATGACATCATCAAAATAATTTGACCAATCAGTGATCAATAAAATAAAAGACCTCCACATTCTGGTAGGGGGAGTTGCTCATGTCTTCTTATGCTGTATTACACTTACAAAAGAAATCCTAGCGGCAATAACTTTCAACAACTACTTATGTTTGCTGCATTATTTACAATAAAGGTTTACACAAAATTAATGCAGTTCTTAAATAGTTGAATATGTACATACCGCATTTTGTAATCGGAATGCATACTTTCATTTCTTCACTGTCCTTTGAAAAGTATTTTGGGACACATTTTAACTTGAATAACTAAATGTAGAAATGGCTAGGGATATAGTTTCCAAACGACAGCACAAAACAAGCACTGTGCTTGAATACCTGCTATTGTGTTCCAAAGGAATTGCAATGAATTGGATTTTATAGTCCCCCCCCCCCCCACCCCAGTAGCTGACTACTTTAATCAGAGTTATGTCACCTTGAACTTTGAATTTCTGTATGTGCGTTCAAGCTTCTCATGCTTTTTGTGTCAATTATAACCTCTGTACCACATGGGTTCGTTCGCTGGTGGAGGCATATTTCCACTGAGGTTGCTGTCCCAATAAAGTCTAATGTGATAGGATAACGGGGTGTAAAACTCTATGTAATTTCATACATGTGTAAGTTGCAGTTAAGCTTCACACATGCCATCATTACCAGATGAAGATGTGTAAACTATGACGAATTTCACTCATTATCGACGAAGGTGGCAGTGGGATTTTGTGTGTGAAATTTTCTGTCTGTTAATTCTTCACAAGCTGGTTTTACTACCTTTTCCTCTTCGCCAAGTTTATGAGGTGAGCGATTAAGGGTCATTTGGCACCCTTGTTTCCAATTTCTTGTTATCTGATTTCATTTGACAGAACGTCTTCCAAGAACACAATCATATTGAATGGCACGCTATAGCTCATTATTGAGCAGTAGAGCATGTACCATCTGTGCCATTGCTATTGTTCACAGACATGATGAGAATGCAGCATGCTTCTTTCCACATTGAGAGATCCCTCAAGGTTATTGATTGCTCTTTCCTGATTATTCTTTGAACACAAACATTTTCTCTAAATTACTTATGGGAAGCAATTGGGGTTTGTGATCAGTTACGACTAAGTTATATATATATATATATATATTTAAGTATGGGAGTGTTTTCAACCTGATCTCAATAAGTTATCTTGAACGTTTTGTCTAGAAAGTATTATTTAGTAAGCGAATAACTAGAATACTCTGACTTAAAACAGCATGTTCTGTATATAACCAAACGGAACTGGGAGATGGTACGTGTACGTCATACATGTAAAACATCATTGTATCCTGGTTTCCTGTTTCCTTTATATCAATACTTCATTTAATCTGCAAAACAAACAAGGGAATGTTTGTAATGGATTTGTTTGATCAGAAGATGCCGGTAACAGTTAACATGCTTAAACCTATTTTGAGAGGCTTATGATTTTAAGGTTATCCATTCTAAAAAGCCTATTAAATCACTTTAGAATTATTTTATTTTTAGAAGTTTGTGAATCTTGGTTTTAAGAATCTCATTGCTCAATGAGTGATACAAACAGTCTAAATCTGTTTCTCACAGCTAGTAAAAGGTTCAGTCAGTTCAGTGAGAACACACTGAGTTGCATCATAATAGCATGTCATAATACCAGGGTGTGATGTCATAATACCAGAAAGTGATATCATGACAGAAACAACCAAATGAAAATACGAATGAAGCATTCTGATTGGTTCAGTGATAGAAATTGGACCAATGAAACCAGTTAATTTAAAACTCATTACATTCTCAGAACACATTGAGGTTTTACTTGACATTGAGTAATGAGGTTTTTGAAATGCAGAAACACAAAATTCTAATCAATAAAATAATTCTAAAATTATTTAATAGACTGTTTCTAGAGAATTCGTAAAACTTTTTGCAATAGAGTTTTGAAAATCTGAGATTATGGTAGGGTTGTGGTATCACAACATTATTTTACCAGATAGTTACAGCATACTTTAATTTACCAGATGGATGTTGCGCAACTTAGGCCTTCATTTTTCAACCGATCTTAGATGTTTAATATCAATAAAAGCTCGAACAAGTTTGAAAACCATCTATATTGGACCAGGATTACCAGAGTTATATGCCCTTGAATTATTGAAAATGCTATATTTTGCCTTTTTAAGACGATAGGGCCTTCATTTTTCATCCGATCTTTACCAAATTTTACCAGATTGTTAATATCAATTGAATTGACAAGTTCGAAAACCAACCAAATTGGACCGGTAACATTGTAGTTATGGCCCTTGATTTAATCAAAAATGCTACATGTATATTTTGCCTCATTAAGGCGATAGAGCATTCATTTTGCGTCCAGATTGTTAATATCAATGTAAGCTCGGACAAGTTCGAAAACCAACTAGATCGGACCAGTGAGCAGTGGAGTTGTGGCCCTTCGATTTAGTTGCAAATGCTATATTTTTGTTCGTTGAGACGATAGGGCCTTAAATTTTCATCTGATCTTTACCAAACTTTATCAGATTGTTTCTATCAATGAAATCTTGGACGAAGTTTGAAAAATAACGAAATTGGGTTAGTAACATCGGAGTTATGGCCCTTGATTAAGTTCAAAAATGCTGTATTTTGCCTCATTAAGACGAAAGGGCTTTCATTTGGCCATATTTTAGTGAAACTTGGCAGGGTGATCAGTACCAAGCCTAGTTGTACATATCGTCACCGTGTTTTGGTTGAATTATTTTGGTGGAGTTAATGCTCTTTAAAGGTTTTAATAAACAAACTTTGTCTGGACTAGTTCTCTGAACCCATGGCCGGATTTAAACGAAACTTTATAGGGATGGTCAGTTCCATGTCTAGTTGTGCATATCATCGCTTTGTTCCAGTTGAATGTTTTTTTGGCAGAGTTATGGCCCTTAAAGGGGGTACATCAGGATTTTTCTAGAAACATCTAAAATTATAAAATTGTTCCAGTTCATGATAAAACACTTATATCAATCAAAATATGATGTTAGAACCATTTTGTTAATGTCTAAACATTGAAAACACCATATAGCTAGGACGAATCGGACATAAAATGCTGAAATTAACCCTGGTGCGTCACCTAGGATAGCACATATTACTGTGCAGAATGAATTTCTTTGCAAATAAGGGATAATTTTTAGGCTCATTTATTATGTTTTGGCCATGTAGAATAGAAAATATTAATATTTGTCAATTTTAAGTCAGACACCTAGACACCCATGAACATACTGATGTACTCCCTAGGTTTTAATACACAAACTTTGTCCTGACTAGTTCTCCTGAACCCCTTGCCAGATTTCAACGAAACTTTGCAGGGATGATTAGTACCAAACCCAGTTTTGCATTTCATCGTTATGTTCTGATTTACAGATTTTTGGCACAGTTACGACCCTTTAAAGGTTTTTGGTACACAAAACTTTTTCTGGGCTTGTTCTCCTGAACGTCTAGTTGGATTTCATCGAAACTTGACAATGTTGATCAGCATCAAGCCTAGTTGTGTATATTATCGCCGTATTCCGTCTGAATGATATTTGGCAGATTTATGGCCCTTTAACGGTTTTAATACACTTAGAACTCCTGGCCGTGTTTCAACGAATCTTGGCAGGGATGATGAATAACAAGCCTAGTTGCGTCTTTCATTGCCGTGTTTTGGTTCAATGATTTTTGGCACACTACTAGTTTTACTACCGGATTTCAAAGAATCTTGGCAGGGATGATCAGTACCTGGCCTAATTGCGTATGTCATTGCCATGTTCTGGTTGAAGGATGTTTGACCGTGTTGTGGCCTCTTATACATAAGCTTTATCTTTAGCCAGTAGAGCGTACACAGGCCCTCTTGTGCCTCTTGCTGCAATCTTAAATAGGATAAAAAAAACTGTATTCCATGTCATTTTTGTTTTTAAACAAATGAACTTAAATATCATATATAAATCAGCAAAATGTAAACTCAGTTGTTTTTAGTTATTAACCATTTAACAAACTTTCATTAAAACAACATTTAGCTCTTATGTCTTAAGTCTCGCCTCGGTTAGGCGAGGCATGTGAGGCACGTGAATCTGTGAATTTCTTTTTGTAATGACGACCTATTTTTGATCTTTTCTTGAACCCAGTATTTCCATGATAATATTATCTCAAGATTGCCATTGTTTATTACTGGATTGATACTGTATCATACACCTAAACTATACATTGTTTATTACTGGATTGATACTGTATCATACACCTAAACTATACATTGTTTATTACTGGATTGATACTGTATCATACACCTAAACTATACATTGTTTATTACTGGATTGATACTGTATCATACACCTAAACTATACATTGTTTATTACTGGATTGATACTGTATCATACACCTAAACTATACATTTTAATAAAAGTTTTCTATTACCTTCAATAGCGAAAATCATAAAACATTTTTCCCCCAATTTTGGCATTCTCGCGATTCTTTTTCCAAAAATCAGCAGGCCTAGAGGCCTTTTCCCAATTTCTCGAAAAAAAGCCCTGCAATTAAAGAAACTTAAAGAAGTATGCAAAACCTTAAACTATATTATATTGTAAAATACTCTTTATACAATGTACATACCGGTACATGTAATGTAATACCATTACATACAGGTACATGTATACATGTACTTCCATTATATTCTTATATTTCAATGTTTGGGGTTATTGTGCCAGTGGTCATTGACCTATTTACCATGTAGGTCATTCACACTTGTTATATAACTAATCCTGGAAAGCTAAAGTAATCTATGTTATACAGTCATGTACATACACATGTATACATATGTAGTTCAAATCTGTACATACAGATTAAATGTGGTAAACGATTTTACAAATCAACAGTTAATTGTAAAAAATCATTAAAGCAGGGCAGGCTAGGCAAATTTGTTTCTGAGTTACCCATCCTACATAATATTTGAATGATCAAAGGAAAAAATATTTACAGAATTTATCTGAATTTCTAATCGTCCTGCATCAATGAGCACTCGTCAATCTCTGATGGCCAGCGGAAGAGTGGAATTTGCGTGTCCTGCAGGGCATATGAAACAAACAAAAATTGATTCCTCAAGTGTTGTCCTCTCTTTAGTACATTGGCCTATTATTTGTATTGTCATCCTGTATCGATATATCTGGAGGGTTCAGTGCAACATTGGTGTATCTTTTTTATTTATATGTAGTTATTACAGTGTTGTGTTCAACACAATCAGTTATTACTTTTGTGCATATAATTTAAAAAGCCTTGTTACGCCCTTGCCTACATGTCCAATAGATTGCAGTCACTCGAAAAAATATAGAACAACACTTTGCAAATAGAGGTCAAAGGTAAAAAAGAAGTACTTTCGTGTCCGGCAAATAACTCTGACATTCATGGAGAATTTTTAGCCCACCTGAGCACGAAGAGCACTTCGTGCTCAAGGGTGAGCTATTGTGACCAATCTTCGTCCGTCGTCAACTTTTAGCTTGTTTACACAATAGAGGCCACATTAATTGAGCATTAATTGAGCTTAACCAAATTTGCACATATTGTATACGACCATAAGATCTTGGACGAGTTCCATAATGGGCCAGATCGGACCAGTAACACCAGAGTTATGGTCCCTGAATTAGCAAAAAATGCAGTTTTTCATCTTGTTTACACGATAGAGGGCACATTTCTTGAGCAATCTTAACCAAATTTGCACAGATTGTAAATGACCATAAGATCTCAAACGAGTTTGATAATGGGCAAGATCGGACCAGTAACACCAGAGTGAATTATCAAAAACTGCAGTTTTACATGTTAACACGATACAGGCCACATTTTTTTAGCAACACTTTTTTTATTATTAACATTTTCAATTTTTTTTAACTTTCCTTTTTTTTTATATTATTATTTTTTAATACATTTTTTTTAAACACCGTGTTGGATTTGAAGACACTTAACATGTCTAGTTGTGCGTATTGCTTTTTTTCCGGTTCGTTGATTTTTGACGGAGCTACGGCCCCTTGACTTTTTTACTTTAAATTTCTTGTCGGCGCTACTGCACGAAAATTGCCCGGAGGAGCACCTGGGTCTTTCTCCACCAGTGTAAGCTGGAAACCGCCATATGACCGTAGCTGTTGGTGCGACTATAAAATCCAATTCAGTTGCATCAAAGCAGTGTTTGAAAGATAATTGATTCTGTGAAATATAGTGCTTAATTAATATTAATAATTCTGAAAGAATTCCAAAGAACCTAGCTGGTATAATTAAAAAAGATACTTAAATTTAAGGAAATGGATTGCTAACATGCTGATGACTTTAACAATGAAATGTCATCATTTTAATTATTATTAAAATGAATTCTTAAGTACTTTCACTAATTTCAAGCTTTTGTATTTTCAGAAGGACATGTTTTGTCTCTGGTGGAGTTGGCATCCCAGACTGTGGCGTGTCATATACCATTTGAGGTTGTAGAGAAGTATCCGCAGCCCATTCCAGAACCCCTACAGCTGAGGATCACATTCTGGAGCTTCCCAGACTGTGAGGAGGACATCAGGTATGCCATATTACACATGCTGTGTCTTTTAGCTCAAACTCATCCATTGGGTATCTCTGTAGTTCAGAATCATCCGTCGGATGGGCAGTTAAAATGGGCTGTCCTGTGTATTGGAGTATATCCTCCATGCAGTTAAAAGTCTCTATGCTGCCATCAACAGGCAAATTTTACAACAAATGTACACTGTTACTAACCTACCGACAATATATTTTGAAGACAATATGTGAATTTTCTGTCTGTTAATACTCTAAGGACACAATATAAACAACTTTAACCAACCAAAACTTGAATGAGCTACCAACTCAATATTCATTTTACGCACATTCTGTCGAGGTTAATTTAGAAACCTGTGAATAAATGTATACTTTAAATTGGCACATATACATTATTATATGACCTGAATTATTATATGACCTGAACACCTGGTTTCATTAAGATAAATGGTTTTGTAGCGTTATTTGGCAGGTTAGTGTCTTTAAAGAACCATAGGAATCTGTTCGCTAATAAGACTCAAGTCAGGTTACCAGATTGCTATGTTTCCTTACCCTCACTCTGGGGTGGCTCTGTATAACCTTTACTGTGTAATTTGATGATAAAAATGCCCTACCAATCAAACTATAGTGTAGGCACATGCTCAGGACTAATATTTTAATTCACCATATATTTTGAATGTAATCGTTGGGCGTAACATGCTTAAATTAACCCTGGTGCATAACCTAGGATAGCACATATAACAGTGCGTCTCCGAGGCTGAGGGGTTGACGACGTTGCGTTGTAAACCTTCTCGCCTCTCACCGCTGCTGGTTCGAATCCCACTGTGAGCTCGATTTGTAAGTGAGGAAGTGTCGATTCCCACTGATGGCGGTGTTCAGTACTGGTTTTACCCAGGAAAAGCGGGTGGTTTGCCTCTACCGCAAAAAATCGACCGTCATATATAACCTTACATGTGTTGAATACGACATAAAACACCATACAAACAAACAAAGCAGATATTACTTTGGAAATTTAATTTCCTTGATAAGTCGTTACTGTTGAGGGCTATTTGTTATGTTGGAGTAGTTTAGAATATTAATGTCATTATTTGACAAGTTTAAGTCGGACCCAAAGACCCCCTTGAAAAGCCTGATGTACCCCTATTAACAGAACTGCCCAATGGCTAAGTTTGTTGATTTTTTTTTTTTTAAATGAATGATTTTACAAACGTGAGAGGTGTGAAGATCCACAAGAACATGAGAAAAAGAGTCACAATATCTTCCTTTTTCCAATAATATTCATTTTGTGACATTTACATCTTTGTTTCCTGTTTCAGATTATACTCGTGTCTGGCCAATGGAAGTGCAGAAGAATTCCAGAAGGGGGATCACCTGTACAAGGCAAAGGCAGTCAAGGATGCACTACAAATTGGTAAGATTGCCTCACTGAAAATAATACATTTAGAGGGACACATGGCAATTTTGATTTTTGAAAAACTCGCACCCTCTCATTAGTTTTTCTACATAACCTGGCATTTGTTCTATCATTAATATTAATTATAAGAATACTGTAGTATAAAGCAGATAGTTTTTGCATATTACTAACTGTTGGTAATATTTCATCAATAATGTATTGAAACCTATGTTAGAATAAGAAGGAAAAATGAAAACTCATGTTTTATTTAATTGTGTGCAAGCAGGTTTAAAGTCAGAATGATACTGTATTAATAAATCGAGACGTATCTTTTAATGCTTGATAAAATCCTCAAGATCGCCACGTGTCCCTTTAAAATGTTTACAACCTTAGAAATTTGTAATAATTGACCCCCACTGCCTGTAGTCATAGTGGCCATGCATTCGTCCAACTTTACATTGGCAGATACTTGTGTGTGACTGACACACAAGAAAATATGCATATGAGATGTGTGTAATTTTGTAGCATCGCAACTGATAAAAAAATCATTATACAAGAAGGGGGTTGAATGTTCAAAATGTGTCCAACTACCGAAATGACACAGATCTATGGTTTGTCTGTACATTAAGGGAGAGAAATTACAACAAAGTCAAACAACAAGTGTGATGCCCTAATTAACTCACAAAATAAACAAGTCTACTGACACATTAAAAAAACTGAATGCAATTTTTTTGATATAATGTTTTCTCAAAATTTACAAAGTTCAAAATGCCATACCAATATGAAAAGGGCGAGGCCACAGTCTGGGTTCAGATGTACCTAAAATTTACCACAAAATTTTAAAAGTTCCCATAATTTATTATTCTGTTCTCATTAATCAAAACATCAATTATACAACTGCCAGTCTAGGTTATAGGACCAAATTGATAAAAACAGCTGGGTAAATTACTGCAGTAACCTGATTCTTGATATTTAAATTAGGACTGAAAATGAATACAAATATTATAAGAATAAAGTGAAGTCTGTCTTTTCCATGCATTATGATTTGCTACACTTCGTGTAATAATGTGTGGGAACCTAGACATAGCAGTGACAGTTGCAACTAGGGTGACTCTTCATAATTCATTCTTTTATATATACCTTCACATTAAAATGTAACAAACATGGTTTTAATTATGAACGATATATTATACCTTGGTTGTGATGTTATCTCATATAAAAACACAATTCAGTTAGGCTATGGCGTGTTGTAACAGAATTACAACATGGCTTGGATCTGTCAGAGAATTAATTTAAAGCAGTGTGCTGTTAATAGTTCTGGTACATCAGTTATTTCATCGGGTTAAAAAGGTCTGACTTAAAATAGACATATAATGAAATACATGTATTCTATTTTAAATGGCCACGAGAAAAATAAAATGAGCCTAAAAATGTCTTATCGTTGACAATGAAATTCTTTCTGCACATTATTTTTAGCTATCCTAGGTAGGTACCGAGGTTAATTTAAACATTTTAAACCAAATTTCAGTTAAATTCTATCATTACGTGGTCCCGCCTTAATTACATTAAGTGATGGGAAAGCTTATATTAGCATGATTTGTAACAGATATTTCGACAATAAAACATGTTTCAAAACATTTTATTCTAAAAAAAATGCGATAACCTGTTTAAAATTACCAATTACCAAAATGTAAATGTTTTAATTTAAAGCCGAAATTAAGGTTTTATTTTATACCCCAGCCGACCCTGTTTTCTCTTCTTGGAAACGGGGTTGGATGGGGTATGGAAGTTAATATTCGGACCACGTAATGATGGTGAAATAAAAATTAATACCTGAACAATGAGGTGGTTACACCATATATTGGTTGATAGGAAATTGTTATCATGAAATGGAGCATTTTTAAGATTTTTGTAGAAAAAAAGCATTTAAAGACTGTAATGCAGAATTATTGTATGACTTCAAAAAGTATATCTTATGAAGAGCGAAGTTAACTTTTAAACAATATGACAGGCTTTTTTTCTTAAAATTGTGAAGAGTCGCTAGACTGGTCATTTTGTCAATAGAAGCGCGTTAACTGTCTAATTTGTGGAAACAGTATTAAAAAAATAATAGTTAAAAGTGATATTACTCAAAACATGCATACATTGTTTTTGTGGGAGGACACTATAAAAAAAAGGAAAGGTATTTAGCATAATATTATGGTACATTTTAGATAAGCTTCCATAAATGTATCCAAAATGAAACAATACTGAGGAAGTAAGAGGGGGGGAAATGTTAAAAAAAATAAAAAAATAAAAAAATAAATAATAATTTTTAAAAAATTCGGCCACATTTGCGAAAAAAACAAAACAATTTGGGAATTGCGAAGTAGTCGAATTTCGTCCTGTTATAGAGGTAAAAAACAGCCCTGTATAAACTAAGCTGTTCTTAATTCTTAAACAAATCAAAGATACTATTTACAATGTATATACGACTGCTATAGAGCAATTACTATTAAACAAATCAGGAAATGTCTATATTACAGATTGTTATATACGTGATTACTATAATGTTACAGGATTTCACTTGAGTGCAACTGTGGAACCTCCCCACCACCTTGGTCAGACTAAGGGCAACTTCAAGGTGGCAATAATGTTTGACAGGAGGCGGATTTCATCTTGCACGTGCACGTGTAACAGTATGGCTTGCTGGTGTTCACATGTGGTGGCCGTGTGTCTCTACAGAATACATCAGGTTTGTTGCAGTTTATGGCTTATTCTAAGAAAAAATAAAGATACAAATTAGTCGTATACTTTTCATATTTTTAAATGGTTACTCTGTACACATAAATAATACATTTATAACTAACTGTCTTTAAATGAAACGAAAAAAGTGATTAAAATATTTAACTTGCCGGAGCTTTGTAAATTGTTAAATTTGTTGAAATATCTATGCCAAATAAAAATATGATAATATTGTATTCCATAAGGCCATTATAAAAAAATCGCTAGATTCTCATCCCTGCCCGCCCTGATTTTTTAGTGCCGTCTCAAAGTTTGTTTATTGCCTTTTAGTTTAATAGTTTAATAACTATACCTTTCCAATCAGTGTTTCAGTATTAATAGATTAGTTAACGTGTTTACTTTGCTTGCAGTGTGCATCTGTTACATTTAGAGCGCCTGTGTCGGAGAGTCTGTCACGTCTGCACCGCGATCAGCTGCAGAAGTTTGCACAATACCTCATCAGTGAACTTCCACAACAGGTAACCTTAACCGTCTTACCTTACAAATTTATACTAGTGCCAACACTATTTACTAAACACGAGTACCAGCATGAAAATTACATATTAACTAAACACGTGTACCACCAGAAACAGAAAAGTCACTAGTTATACAATTCTTTTGTCCGGTTCATATTAACCTGTCGGGGGAACTTTTGAAAAACCATCACCTTAAATGGTGATGATGTTTCATCACATCATAATTAAATACGCGAACTCGCTAACATGCTAGTCCGATCTATTTCACGTACCTGTGTTTATCGCCGTTATTGTTGCCTGTTGGTATATTGGTTTATCTGTAGAAGTATAGATAGGGAACCCGTCAGTGGCTTTATAAATGAGAACCGGTCTACAAACGGGTTGATTTTCGAGAAAAACTGCAGAAATCGGTGCAGAAGGTAACCACATGTGTTACTGCATAACATCCAAATTTTATCGAATTTTGTTTGATGAATGTTATAACATTTTCTAAAAATGTATAGACGAAGAATTTAGCTTTGGCTTGAATATATCAAAGTATGCGTTTCGCGACAGGAATGAAGCGTTTCGCTTTGATCAAGTTTACAGTTTTTAGCTCTACTGGCCGAAGGCCAGCAGAGCTTATGGGATGGCGAGTTGTCCGTCGTCCGTCCGTCCATCTTCCGTCCTCCGTCTGTTAACTTTTGCTTGTGAACACTCTAGGGCCTTCATTATTAATCAAATCTTTACGAAACTATGCCAGTGTCTTTATATCAATGAAAGCTCGGACAAGTTCTAAAACCAGCCGGATCCGATAAATTTCACCAGAGTTATGGCCCTTGTTTTGCTGAAATTGCCATATCAAGTCTTGTGAACACTCTAGCGCCTTCATTTATTATTTGATCTTTACCGAACTTGCACAGATTGTTAATATCAATGAAAGCCCAGACAAGTTCGAAAACCGGCCAAATCGGATCAGTAACACAAGAGTTATGGCCCTTGTTTTTTCTGAAAATTGCTATTTTCTGCCTTGTGAACTCTCTAACACCTTCATTTATTACTTGATCGTTACCAAACTTAGATTGTTAATACTAATGACAGCTTGGATAAGTTCGAAAATCAGCTAAATTGGGTCAGTAACACCAGAGTTATGGCCCTTGTTTTTTCTGAAAAATGCCATATTCTGCCTTGTGAACACTCTAGCACATTCATTTATTATTTGATCTTTACCAAACTTGCACAGATTGTTAATATCAATGAAAGCTCAAATAAGTTCGAAAACCAGCTAAATTGGATCAGTAACACCGGAGTTCTGGCCCTTGTTTTTTTCTGAAAAATGTTATTTTCTGCCTTGTGAACACTCTAGGGCCTTCAATATTAATCGGACCTTTACTTAACTTTGCCAGTGACTTTATATCAATGAAAGCTCGGAAAAGTTTGAAAACCGGCAAGATCGAAATAATTTCACCGGAGTTATGGCCCTTATATTGCTGAAAAAAGCCATATTAAGCCTTGTGCACACTCTAGCACCTTTATTTATTATTTGAACTTTATCAAACTTGCACAGATTGTTAATATCAATGAAAGCTCGGACAAGTTCGAAAACCAGCTAGATCGGACCATTAACAGCAGAGTTATTGCCCTTGATTTAGTTAAAAATGCTATATTTTGCCTCATTAAGACAATAGGGCCTTCTTCTTTCATCCAATCTTTAACAAACTTTACCAGATTGTTTAAATAAATGAAAGCTTGGACAACTTTGACGACCAGCTAGATTGGACCATTAACAGTGGAGTTATGACCCTTGATTTAGTTAAAAATGCTGTATTTTGACTCAAGTCGATAGGGCCTTTATCTTTCATTCGATCTTTACCAGATTGTTTATATAAATGAAAGCTCAAACAATTTCGAAGACCAGCCAGATCGGACCAGTAATAGCGGAGTTATGGCCCCTTGATTTAGTTAAAAATGCTATATTTTGCATCGTTAATTCGATAGGGCCTTCATCTTTCATCTGATCTTTACAACACTTTACCTGATTGTTTATATCAATGACAGCTCAGACAGTTTCGAAAACCAGCCAGATCGGACCAGTAACAGATGAGTTATGGCCCTTGATTTAGTTAAAAATGCTATATTTTGCCTCGTTAAGATGATAGGGCCTTCATTTTTCATGCGATCTTTATGAAACTTTATGAGATTGTTCATATCAATGAAAGCTCGGTCAAGTTTGAAAACCAGCCAGATCGGACCAGTAACAGTGGAGTTATGGCCCTTGATTTAGTTAAAAATCCTATATTTTGCCTCGTTAAGACGATAGGGCCTTCATCTTTCATCCGATCATTAAGAAACTTTACCAGATTGTTAATCCAGATTGGACCATTTACATCGGAGTCATGGCCCTTGATTTTCTATAATATGCTATATCTTGGCCTCATTAAGACGAAAGGGCCTTCATTTGGCCGGATTTCATTGAAACTTTGCAGGGATGATCAGTACCAAGCCTATTTGTACATAGTCACTGTGTTCCAGTTGAATGATTTTGACAGAGTTATAGCCCTTTAAAGGTTTTAATACACAAACCTTGTTCTGACTAGTTCTACTGAACCCCTGGCCGGATTAAACGAAACTTTTTAGGGATGATCGATTCTATATCTAGTTGCGCACATCATTGCTGTGTTCCGGTTGAGTGATTTTTGGTGGAGTTAGGGCCCTTTAAAGGTTTTAATACACAAACTTTGTTCTGACTAGTTCTCCTGAACCTCTGGCCGGATTTAAACGAAGCTTTTTAGGGATGATCAATTCCATGTCTAGTTGTGCAAATCATTGGCGTATTCCGGTTAAATGATTTTTTTGGCAGAATTATGGCCCTTTAAAGATTTTAATACACAAACTTTGTCTGATCTACTTCTCCTGAACCCCTCGCCAGATTTCAATGAAACTTTGCAGGGATGATCAGCACCAACCCTAGTTGTGCATGTCATTGTCACGTTCCAGTTTACAGATATTTGGCAGAGTTATGGTCCTTTAAAGGATTTTGATACCACAATTTTTTTCCGGGCTAGTTCTCCTGAACCCCTTGCTGGATATAGATGAAACTTGACAAGGATGATCAGTATCAAGCATAGTTGTGCATATCATTGCCATATTTCGGTTGAATGATTTTTGGCAGAGTTGTAACCCTTTAAATGTTTTAATACACAAACTTTGTTCAGATTAGTCTCTTCTGAACTCTTTGCCAGATTTCAGCGAATCTTGGCGAGAATGATCAGTACTAAGCCTAGTTGCACCTTTCATTGCCATGTTCTGGTTGAACGATTTTTGAAAGACTTATGGCCCCTTATACATAAACTTTATCTTGAGCCAGTAGAGCGTCCACAGGCCCTCTTGGGCCTCTTGTTTTCTTGTTTCAATCTGGGTGATGGAAAAACCTCACATTGAAAGTTTATAAGATTATACTATGTGTTTATAAATCGTTACCTGAATTATTTTCGAAACATGAAATTATTTTAGTAACATGAAAGATGATGGAAAATAATGATCATGAGATCATTTAAGGTGATGGTTTTTATGCCGTGGTAAGTCGTGCGTTGTCAGTCTGTCTGTCCGTAAACTTTTATTTGTAGCGTCTACTCCTCTGAAACTACTGGATGGATATTCATAAAACTTTACAGAAATGTTGCCCTTGAAGTCTAGTTGATCCTAGCAAAAATTCATGTTGATGTGAAATCCAAAATGACCGCCAAAGCTAAAAATAGATTTTAAAATACAAGTTTGTAGCGACTACTTCTTGAAAACTATAAGTGATATTGATATGGGACTTTTTCTAAAATGATAAGCATGACATGATGTTGGTCCTGGTCAAAAATCACTTTGATTCGACGTTAAACATGGCTGCCAGTGGCCATCTTTGTTTACATAGAGTTATATAGTAAAAACTTGTAGCGACTACTCCTCTGAAGCTGCTTGGCGGATTTCCATGAAACTTTACAGGAATGTTGCTCTTGATATCTAATAGATCCCGGAATTTTTAAGTCGGCCGGAAATTCAAGATGGCCGCCATGGCTAAATACAGATTTTTAAAAAAATGTTTGTAGCGACTACTTCTTGAAAACTGTAAGTGATATTGATATGGGACTTTTTCTAAATTGATCAGCATGACATGATGTTGATCCTTGTCGAAAATTGTTTTGATTCAACATTAAACATGGGCGCCAGTGGCCATCTTTGTTTACATAGAGTTTGTATCGTAAACATTTGTATCGACTACTCCTCTGAAACTACTTGACGGATTTTCATTGAACTTCACACGAATGTTGCTCTTGATGTCTAGTTGATCCTAGCACAATTCAGGTCGGCCGGAAATTCAAGATGGTAACCACGGCAAAACATAGATTTTTAAAAACAAGTTTGTAGCGACTACTTCTTGAAAACTGTAAGTGATATTGATATGGGACTTTTCCTGAAATGATCAGCATGACAAGATGTTGATCCTTGTCGAAAATTATTTTGATTCGACATTAAACATGGCTGCCAGTGGCCATCTTTGTTAACCTAGAGTTATTTAGTAAAAACTTCAACTTGTAGCAACTACTCCTCTGAAACTACTTGACAGATTTTTATGAAACAGGAATCCTGATCTAGCTATCAAAATCTATCAGTAGAGCTTCAAGGTCATTGACCTCATGTTCAAAAGTTCCCTGACTGTTTACTCCTAAACCATTTTAATGGGATGAAACTATATATGCATGTATCATCAATAGAATGTGGCTTGTCCCAAATTTAAGGTTGTATTTTCAAGTGGTCAAGGTCATGCAGTTTTTGAGTTTGTTTAATGACTGGTCCATTTGCATGACGTCCAGCCATATGGCAGGGGGATGATAATTGAGAAGAATTACCTTAATTGTTATAATGTAGATCTGTGGAAATAAAGGAAATATGTGTTGAACATGGAGGGCAAAGAAAACAAAAATCTTCTCTGATGCTACTTTGAAGATTAAATTGATACTTGGTCAATTCACAGCTAATTATAGAATGTACTTGTCACTTTCTCTCCATATTTGTAAGAGTTTGTTAGTAGTAGAGTATCGTCAGGTCCACTTGGGTCTGATGTGGAGATTTGGAGGGGCAAAATGAAGACATTTTCACATAGGTTATTTATTTGTATCTATGCTTTACTTTCTTCTGTAACAAGAATAAACTATATGTGACAATGTAAACATTAAGGCTGACAACAATTAACCAAAAAACGCGGTATTTTCTGACGTTTCGGTTCATAGTACTGTCCTCTGTTTTTCAGTTCGGGTACAGGTACAGTTCTTTTAACATTGTTTGTTGTGGAACTTTTTTAGAAAAGCTCTGTCTGTTCGTCCTTCCGTCCCAAACAAACATGTCTCAGCCTAACTTTAAAAGAACTGAAGGGATTTCCATGAAGCTTCACCCAAATGTTAACCACAATGAGAAGGTGTGTCATGTGCTAGAATGGGGTCAAAAGTCAAGGTCACACTTGGAGGTTAAAGGTCAAATGAGTCATTTTAGGGTAATTTCTCGCTTACTTTTCTTGTTATTCTTTCACTTTATTTTCTTTCCTGTTAAATCAGTGTTAACAAACCACTCTGACCACTCTCTGTGTACTGCAGATCCTGCCAACTGCCCAGAGATTACTTGATGAGTTGCTGTCATCACAAGAAAATGAGATGAACAAGTTCCAGGGAGCCCCTGACCCCACTGCAGGCCCCTCGGCCAGTGAGGAGACTTCGTGGTTCCTGGATGAGACGACACTCCATGACAATGTGAAGAAAACACTGGTGAAATTCTGCGTTCCATCTCCAGTAGTCTTCAGGTATTGACATGACAGATTGTATGCTGGTATGGTATGCTTCTGGCCCCATGTTCACAAACAAACTTAAGTCCCATTTCAAGCTTAAGCTCAAAACTCAAATATTTCTGTTAGCTATAACTTTTTTGATGCCCCCGAAGTCGGTCCGTTTGTTCGTTTGTCCATACAGTCCTGTCCAGTTAATAACTCTGACAATAATGGACGGATTTTCAAATAACTTGGCACAATTTGCTGGCCACAACAAGACAACGTGTCGTGCACAAAATCCAGGTATGTGGCTCCAAGGTCAAGGCCAGATAGGTCAACGGTCAAAATGAAGTGCTTTCGTGTCCAGTTAAAAACTGACATTCATGGACAGATTTTCAAATAACTTTGTGCTCACCACAACAAGACGACCTGTCGCGCACAAAATCCAGATCCGTGGCTCCAAGGTCAAGGTCACACTTAGAGGTCAAAGGTCACTTCGGGAGCATTTGTCACAGTGACATATCCTGTTTAATTAATGTTTTTCATAGGGAACCTTTCAGGACAGTGGTAATTCTTGCTTCTCTGTGTAAAGATTTAAGTAATTCCAAGTCCAATAAATATGTGTTTTTTCTTTTAGTTTTGAGCATGAGCATGAAATATGACAAGTTTGTTTGTGAACTTTGGGCCCGAGCACTATCTGTAAGATGCTGAAGGGGTATCTGTTTCAACTTTAATATGACTATTGGATGACCTGAGCACTAGCTGTAAGCTGCTGTGCGAGTTGCTTGTCTTAACTTGTATAAGGAGGGAGCGCCCCCTCTCGCGCACAAACCCTCACTTTGCAAAAATGCCTTCAAAATGCATAGGAGAAACCCTGGCCTTTTCTAAAAAAGATAAAAGCTTATTGTGCAGGTATGTTTAATTTATTATGGCTTTTTCTTGAATTCATCAACTTGTTTTGAATCATTTAATTTAACAAATACTGACATTGTAAATTTGTCAGTAGTATGATAGGAAATGTTGTCGATTTAGGCATATTTTGTAACTAGTCAGTTTTCTAAGTGATGACTTTCCACATTGTTGTTGTGTGGTTCTCTGGAAAATATAAGAAAAGTATGCCATATAGCATATGGCACACACTGCTGCTAGCACAGTTTAAACTTGATATCGTGAATATTCCTGTCTATTTCAGTGATGTAAATTTCCTGACACAGACAGCGCCACCTGCTGCTGCAGAATGGCAGAGTCTACTGCGTCCACTGAGGGGCCGTGAGCCCGAGGGTATGTGGAACCTTCTGTCCATAGCCAGGGAGATGTTCCGACGTAGTGACCATAATGCCATCCCTCTCTTAGAAATAATCACTGATGAAGTTCTGCAGTGTGAACAGGTAATTTGATGTTTTAATAACTGCAGGAAAAGTAAGTGAAAATCATAATTATGCCACAACAGTGGAATAAATGAATCATAAATACCTATGTATGCTGAATCTATGGCTGTTGATGCGATTCTTAACAATTGAGTTTACTGGTTCACAGATTAATACACAGATTAATACCCACCTTGCAGAAATGAAATACAAGAACCCCACCACTCCTGAATTCAGAAATGGTAGAGTTCTGTTAATATACAGTAATTAAATAAAACTTCTTAGTGCATCACCGGCGCTTCTTGGTTTCTTCAGTGTGTCCTTGGACAGGACAATTGCTTTTAGTCTAATCATTCAGATGGAGATACTTGAAGTAGGCACTCCGAGGTATCTTCCCATCATGTTATAGAAACATACAGGACTTTTATCAGTAATAAGTGTTCTGGGTGTGTACTTCCTCTTTCTCAGTGTCATGTTCTTAATATAAGAAGTGTCTGTTGCTGGCTGAGTTGTTAAACATTAATTCAATCTAACATGTATTTGAACAAGCTATTTACTGTATATGTAAAGAGACATAAACTAATTTATTTCATCTTCTGTTAGGGCACCTGTCCTGTTTTTGTTTTTTAATTATTACAACTTCACACTTGTCTGTTACAGATATTGATCTGGTGGTTCACAACCAAGGTATCGAGCAACTCGAACAATCAGATAAGCACCCGCTCCAGCAGCAACAGCAGCGCCAGCATCACTCAGCACGCTGCATCCAGTCTCTGTGACGAAATAGTCGGGCTGTGGAGACTTGCTGCTCTCAACCCCAAACTAAGCCCAATACAGAAGGAGGATCTGTGTGCGAAGTTTAAAGAATGGCACATCTCTACAATTGAGAAGGTGAAAAGGGCCAGGAATACAAGTTCTGGTACCTCGGGCGGAACTTTAAAGAAATCTGAAATTGAAGCATTTTCAGGGTTTAAGCCTGGCATCGAAGCATGCTTTTTATCATGGGATGATTATCATATCCCCGGAGTCACATACTCTGACTCGCAAAGGTTATGTCTACGATACAGATTCAATAGGAACTTAGACCCAGATGCCAAAAAGCCATCTCGTATTCAGCCAGTTACGATTTGCTCAGAAAATTTGATAAGTACGGATGACATGACGACACTAGCTCAGGCAACTAACATGCTGAACGAGCACCACTCTCCTCAGGATATCAAGAATAAGAGACATAGGCACCCGAGTCGTCAAGGGCATAATCATGATGGGGCCATGAGCTCTGGCTCGGAAGGCTTTTGTGAACCAGAGAGAGGAAGCTCTCTATTCAGGGACTCGGATTCAGGGTCGGAGATGAAAGAACCGAATTCAAGAAGCAATTCTTTGGAATATCACGAAGAAGCATTCGGTGTGTTCTCTATAGAAAACTTGGAATTAAAACGTGACAATGGCGTCAACCATGTAGACCAATCAAATGATCACACTTTCGATGTGGACAGTTTCATGGATTTAGATGTGAAAACAGGTAGCAATGAGCCTAAATCTTCGGCATCAGGAGCGAGTCTGGGAGCTGCTGCTCATGCTGAACAGTCATCCGAGTCGCAGGTGTCTGGAGATGAATATTCCGTGTACTTCTATGATAGAGCCAAAGCCACTGAGGCGGAAAAGAAAAGAAAGGAGAAATCTAGTGAGGAGCCTAACTTCTTTGCTGGTGTGAAGCCACTGGAAAACAGACAAGAGGTGTGTGAAATATAGAGATTATTTAACTGCTGGAATAGATTACAGGGAAATCCTTCATGAGATGGTCGACGTACGATTCTTTTCACGAACGAGCAGATTCCCTGTAATCAAAACCGGCAGTTAAATAATCTATTTATTACTTTTTAAATCAGTTTATGTATGATTTTAACCAAAATTATTCGCTTTATTGGGTGCTATCGGCATATGACATAGACATTAGTCACACTTTATTTATGTCATGATTTAACTTCACATTTAGTTATTTTTGTGTTCGGACTTTTTTATTAATATTTAATGATTATGAGTATTCTTTCACAGAGAAATTCCAATCTTTCACCCATAGAAATGAAATAAAATCTCTTCTTACTTTACTTTCCTTTATAGCTGGTAATCGGGTGATTTACCCTCTTACTTTGGTTAGCTAACTGCTGCTTTTAGCAGTCCACCATAGACATGAGAATCATGGCTCTTGTGGTAATATGTACATACCATAGAGCCATGATTCCTTGTTCTTTAATTATCCGCAGGACCCCGTACCGACCCCCGTAAGCATTTTTCCGGCAAGGTTTCTGAAGGCATCATGCAATGCCTGCATAAACAACCACCATATTTCAATAGAACAAACCTTAATTACCACAACTGCATGCAGAAGACTAACCAAAGAGAGGCAAGACATGCCAATATTGTCAGTGCTCGAATACCAAGTGCTGTTAGAGGTCCGACATTTTCGTTGTTTACGTTCGAAATAATCTCGTTGTGTGACGTCTCGTTCCCTATTTGGACACTTAACCCCGCCTTACTCACACACCTGACACTTTCCTGTTAACGTTGTAGATTTGTGTAAGTTGTGGGCGGGTTTAAGTTTCCAAACATGGAATACGAGTCAGCGCGAGATATGTGTAAACATTCCAGAAAGTGTCTGCTTAAAACACATGGACAGTCGGAGAATTAGCTCTATGAAATACTTTAAAAGTATTTAACAACTCGATTCAAAACATTGTGCTGAACATTTTTAATCATGTCATTGATCCACATTGCAGATTCTGTGTGCCAGAGCTGAGGCTCTTCATGCCCATGGTCACACTAAAGAAGCTTGTAAGTTGGCCCAACAGCTGGCCGAGGAGCTACTTACAAACCCTCCAGATCTTCTCGCTGAGTGTGCCGCTGTGCCAAATGTCAAAGGTCGGTCTTCGGAAATCAAAGGTCTTGGTTTGAAAAAATAATACTTATTTCTATTAAACTTGAACTTAATTGAATCTTGGCTGTTTTGTGTAATAAAATATTAAGTAAATTACATCATTTACTCCAGAAGATAACCTGTGAATTAGCACTCTGTTGCTATACTATTTCAAAAACAAAATTACTATTTCAAGAACAAAATTTCACATTAATGCTTCAGCGTTGATTAAATTAATCACAGTTTCATCTGATTGTTTCCTTTCTTAGCCTTTTACCTCATGACAACATTAAATGAAATAGTGACCGGTATATTAAACCCCATGTGCACTACAGGAAAGAAGAAGAAAGCGTTGACAAATATCACGTTGCTGGCGAGCGCCACCCTGTCCAAGGCTGCATTCCTGTGTAGTGTGCTGCTGGAGGAACAGGAGACGTGGCATCTAGCCTTCAAGATGGGAATGTTTGTTCTAGAGATGCCTAGGCCACCAGCCTCGTGTAAAGCCCTTGAGGTAAAGTATAGTTAAAATGTTTAGGTTTAATTGTATATACTTCGAAATGAGAGTCCTGACATTCAGTGTCTAGCTCTGCCATTGTTCATGGGTCAATTTCCCACAAACATTGGTCATGTGCTCATATTGTATGTTTAGTAGTGATGTTCCGATTAATCGATTGTAACTGATCACTGATCATCAGTTACTTAGGCAACCGATTAAAATGTAAAAAATGTGCTTTAATTTGAAAAAATGAAATTAACATGATTATCCAGGAGACAACAGGAAATATACTTGTGAAAATGAGCATATACAGAAATAAATACATTTATATCAATTATAATAACAATGGCATGATAAATTAGAAAGGAAAGAATACATACTTTACTAAGTTCAAGGACTGAAACTCAGATTAACATGCACATGTTATAAATACTTCATATTCACAAACCGTTTCTAACTGGTGATGGGTCGGTTACATCCTACTGATTTTAAAATTTCAAATGATTGCCCATTACAAATTACAGAGTTGTTTGTGGGACCACATGCTTTTTGTTCAGGTGTAAGAATCTATTGTACTTTTAATTGGCTCAGATAGTCTAAAGGGACAAATCGAAACCGTGTAAGACAGGTAATTTATGTCAAGACTAAGTCAAAAATGCCTTTTATTAACTACACCAACTAGGCTAGATTTTGTATCAAAAGGTTAAGAAACACCATGACCTGGGAATGAATAAATAAAATGAGGCATGTCGATAATGAAATGCTTTATTGTGTCACCTGCGTAGCATGGTAGACACTTAGGGATAACTGTCTGTCGTCCATCACGTTTAAACCTGCAACCTAACCTTGGCCATAACTTGAAAATTATTTGACTTATGTTCATGAAACTTCACACACATCTCCATCTTAACCCAAGGAATGCTGTTACAAATGTCCAGTAACTCTGACATTCATTCTGGCAGAGTTATACCCACTATCATAAGACTTTAACCTGCAACCTAACCAAGCACATAACGGCCATAACTTGAAAATTATTTCACCTATGTTCATGAAGCTTCACACATATTCATCTTATTGTCCAATAACTCTGACTTTCATCTTTGCAGAGTTATGCCCCTTTTCATAAAACTTTAACCTGCGACCTAACCTAGCTCATACTTGGCAAAACATTGACCTATGGTCATGAAACTTTATGAAGTTCTTCCTTATCAATTATCCAATGCAGGTGTATGCCCCTTTTCATAAACTTTTACACTTTAAAAAAAACTGCTCCATAATTCATGAAGAATTGCTCCCCGTCTTCAAACTTTATAGTTGGATTGTACTTGCTGAAATAAGCACACGGTAGGCGACACAAGTGTTCAGTGGAACACCCTTCTGGTTGTTGTTGACCAAACAAGTATTTTGTTTTCAAAGGTGAAGCTAGCATATCAAGAGACAGAACTTCTGACATTGTTAAAGAAGATTCCTTTGGGTCCAGCAGAGATGAACGTGTTGCGACAGAGGGCTGAACAGCTGAAGGATGGAACCATCAAAACGCGCGGAGAGGCTCTATTGCCCCTTACCCTCGCCAGCTTTATATTTGATGCTTTGTGCTTAGGAGGTAGGTCTTTAAATGAAACGTTTGGTGTCTGGATCTGTTTTAGTCAATGGCACATAATCTGTAGTAATCTGAAGTTATTAGAAAGATAATTATATGTCTATTACTAAATTTGAATTTGTTGCAGTGCTGAGACGTGGGGGTCATTACTGTCTAAGAACAGAATAAATTAAACTGAGTCTACACACTTAAAGACATTTCTGACAATCAGTTTCTTTCAATTTTGTAAAAGTATAGTAAAAAGGTTTAATTTATTTTCTTTCAATTTTGTAAAAGTATAGTAAAAAGGTTTAATTTAGTTTAAACTTATTTATTTCACATCAGTTGTAAATAAGCTCTCTGAACTTATTTTAATCACTCTCAATGTCTTCTTGGATAGAACTGCAGATAAAGTGTCTTGCTCAGGAACGTAACACATATGGTCATGACAGGGATCAAACTCATGACTTTACGCTCATTGGGTCCAATGCTCTACCACTAGACCACAGTGCCCCACAAATAGTATATAGATCTAAAAAATATTAAAATAATATATATGTTATATACAATTTTAAGTTTTCTTTCAAATCTTTGTAAAAAATATTGATATATAGCATTGTAATTGTATACATGACTTCTCATAGCATGTCCAATGGCTACCATCCTCCCTGGATCTTCACGCCCTGTTCAGATTACATGCAGACAAGCTGGTGATGAGAAACTGGGATTTGAAGGCTGTGTTGCTGCCCTAGGTATGTACCAATCACTCAAATTTCATCGCACAAATTATGTCCCCCATTTTGTGGATGGGAGACATATTGCTTTTGTGCTGTCTGTCCATTATATGTCACAAACTTTGTCCGGACTAATTCTCCTGAACCGCCGGCCAGATTTCAATTAAAATGTGCAGGGATGATCAGTACCAAGTCTAGGTGTGCATATCATTGCCGTGTTCAAGTTGAATGATTTTTGGCAGAGTTATGACCCTTTAAAAGTTTTAATACGCAATCTTTGTCCGGACTAGTTCTCCTGATCCCCTGGCCGGATTTCAGCAAAACTTGGTAGAGATGATCATTGCCAAGCCTTGTTGCATGTACCGTTGTCGTTTTCCAGCTGAATAATTTTTGACAGATTACTGGCCCTTTCCCCAGTAGGGGGGACATCTGTTTTTACTGAAAACAACCTCTAGTTGTTTAGTATTAGGTTATCAGGGAAAAAATACTTTGCGCAATGTTTACCATTGTTTATTTAAAAATACAAACGTAGATTTGCACTTTTTGCCTTTATATAAGGTTACCTAATACATGTTGCTTTATTGTTCTGAAAACAACAATACAAAATATCTTGGTGATTATTGAATGTAAGTCTTGTACACTTAGCCCTGAGATATTGTAATGTCGTGGAACATACCGCGTCATAAATATTGCGATTAAAAATAAATCGAAATGGAGTCTTCCTAATATGTTGCCATCTGTTGAAAGAAAAATGCGAAAAAAACTTTCATTACAGTGTCTAGAATTCGAAGACATTGTTTTTTCAGTTCTAGTTTATATGACGTAAGCAATGACAATTGTTTGTCACGTGACTACTAGTGTATTCCGCGCAGAACTTTGCATACGGGACATAGCAGCCTGATTACTTTAACCTCCGAGATAATATATAGTGCCCTAACAATATCGTAAACAATGGGGTTATTGTTGTGTTAGAATCGAAATAATAAATACGTACCTGTATTTTATCGTATTTTATCTGTGAATAATATACAATTAAGAGTTTGGATGCGTAGTAATTAATTTAATTACTCGCATCCGAACGATTTCTTAAATATTCAAGTTCAGAAATGTGTTTTTTTTTTTATATATATCTGCTTATATTTACATATGTACAACATTTAGGTATGAAGGCCAATGTGTCAGAAGCTGAGCATCCCTTGTTATGTGAGAGTACCAGGAAACAAAGGGGAGAGCTTGCCATGGCCATGATGGTTCATTATAAAGATGACATTGTCAAGCTTAGCAAGGTAGGTAATCCTTTAAACACGTGTTTCTGTCAGATTTATCTGTTAGAACTAGAGTATATTGAATAATGTTTTAAGTTGAATGTTCATCTTACTGTAACATAGCAGTGATCTGTGTTGAATTTTATACACCTGTAGGGACATATTATGTCAAGGCGTTGTCCGTCTGTCTGTCCGTTAACTTTTACCTGACAACTGAGTGTGGCTAATAACTTTCAAAGTATAAGGTCTAAAACAATGACACTATGTAAACATCTTCAGCATGATCCAGTGAATACATCTGATAAAGGCCCATAAATCTGGTTCATCTTTTTTTAATTATTCTCCTTCGAAAAAATGTTTAACCTGGAACTTAACCATGCCTTTTACAACTGATTGTGGCCAATAGCTTTCAAAATATTGGGTGTACAACAATGAAACTTTGCACACATCTTCAACTTGAATGCATCTTATAAAGGTCCATAACTCTCTGATTCATACTTTTTAAAATTATTTCCCTTTGAAAAAGGTTTAACCTGGAACTTAACCTTGCCAACGATGGGCGTATATGCCCCGCTAGGCTGTGCTGTTGTTAAACAAAAACAAATTTGCCGCTGACCGTTTCAAGGCAGTACCCCTATTGTCAACCCTTTATGTTTATGATGTCGCAAACTGTACTTCTGTTTGTAAATTGTAATTGTTGTTTGTTTTGTTGTTTGTTGTTTGTTTTGAGTGCATGGTTTGGTTGACTGTTCTGTGAATGATACAATTGCTATTTGACTTGTATACCTTTTTCTATCTTCTGTGCAGCTACACGATTTATCAACTGTTGCCAAAAATCTTGTGTCCGTAAAGGTTGGAATGTATGTCAAAAATCTTGTGTCCGTAAAGGTTGGAATGTATGTCCATTCTTTGAATGTTTGTCTTTATACTCCAGATAATGGACAGGCTGCTGGACAAGGAGATTCACCAGTCGTACAAGGCTCCGAGTCTTGTCACGTATCTCACACCCAGACACTCCTCCAACCAGTCCACCTCGGCCGCGTCGTCAAGTTCAGAACCCAGGCCTGGACCGTCGTCCTCCTGTCCCCAGTCTACAGGATCCAGAGCCTCGGAGCTGGACGAGATCCCCTTGACAGATCAGCTGCCAGATTTGGGCCGTGGTCCGTCGGCGTCGGGTAGTAGTACAATACCAGGTGTAGCTGGAGCGAGACCTAAATCTTCATACACACTCAGATATGGTCAAAGGTATGTATCAGATTCTGATAAGAAATCCCTCTATCGGTGTGTATATCATTGTAGATAAACTAGAATGAAAGGCTGCTTTGAAACCTTAACATTGAATAAAAAAAAGTCCATACAAGTATTTTAAGTAGGGAAAGGGACGCCTCTATCCCTTTAATAAATAAAATTACTTCGATAAATTGAAAGGTAGCCGTAATATATGCCACATAGTGTGTCTAAAATAGGAATAAATTTGTACAATTTTTTAAAATTTAAATTTTGCCCGGATTTATATCCATTTACAGTCCGTTATTTTGAAATTAAGCATTAACTGTGCTTTATAATATAGAACTTCTAACAGTTCTTAACTTTTGCTATAACAGCATTGAACGATTCTTTCTTCAAAAACTATTTGGGTGAAAACTAAGCAAGACTGTGTTGTGTACCTTCATTAAAGTTTTTGTGACAACTGTGCAACTTCATCAGGGTTTAACAATAGTAAGCAAAAACAATCACCGAAGTAAGAAAAAAACGGGTGCATATATCATGACTGTTGCTAAAAATAGAAATGTCTATTACAGCAGGGACACGGATGGTTCCAATGTGGAAGAGGAAGGAGACGACTATAAAGCACTTGAAGCCAAACTCAGATGCATGCTTATCAAGAAGAAGCCATCACAGGGTATAATACTCTTTCTTACACTTAGTTCTGTAACTCGCTTTGTCAGAAGACTATAAATATCTTGCTTTGGTAGTTAAACGTCTTTCATGGTATAGCCAATTAAACAGTACTATTTTATTCTTTATTCCCTCTCGCTGTAGATTGGAAATTGTAGCACTTCTGCTAGAGGGAAATTAGAAATCTCCATTAAAAAATTACCATATTTGGTGGTTTTTGTTTGAAGGCAAAAATCTAGAAAAAGTGTTGTCTTTTCGTAAATGTTCATGCTTTTTTCAGGAATGGCTGCAATTGATAGTAGTGCACCAGAGACAACTTCCAGTGACAATTCCCCGACACTGGTAAGGCGAGTCTGGAGTAAGCACCAGGGCCCGGGCAGTGACAGCGGCTCCAGTGGTGACAGCGACTCGCTGGGCTCCAGTAGTTCTGGGGACAAGGCAGACATCAGGGGCAAGCTCAGGGATGAAAGGTTGGAACAATTTTTCATTGATACTATTCTATTTTGGATTATGGAGCTGCGGTGACTGAGTGGTTAGCATACTTGCCTTTTGATCAAGAGGTCCCGGGTTTGATTCCCAGTGGGATCACGTTATGGGTTTTTCAAACCACTCCCTCAGTACCTTATTCGGGCAAGGTACTGTGAAAGTATGCCACCCTTCATAGAGGATGCAAAGCCGTCGGTCATGTGTGCGGGGAGACCCATACCCTGTGTACGTTAAATTCTTGCTGAACTTCAGTGTTAATCAGTTTTTCAAAAAGCCACAAATGTTTTCAACCTATATTAGTTGAAATTTCATTTACTCTTTTCATTTTTGAGTAAAAGGTAATCCTCGTGTATAGATATATCTATTTAAATTAATAATCGTTTCATTGCCAACTTTCTTCTTTTGCAGTCCACAAAGCCAAATGAACAATAGAATAGCTGCTACATCACAGTTTATCATGGACTCTCGTAGTTCTACACCAAATATGAAGGGTATCAGGTAACTTGGATTTATGCTTATGATATGCTTAATGCATCTTATTACTTTGAAAAGAAGCTACCCTTTAAACTGTTAAATTTGTAGAATTTTGTTATGGTGTCCAGAGCAAGTAAATTTAGAAGCCGCAAAGTTGTTGAACGCATAATTGAATGTAGAATTTTTAAGTCCATCAGTATGTTAGATGTCTGAATATGTATTATTGTACAGTCAAACCTTCCTAATAAAACACCTCTGTTAAGTCACCACCTGCTTTAAGAGTGCATCATTTCAGTTACCGCATGTAAAAATTAAAATTAAAATGCACTTGTTTTAGAATACCACCTGGCTTAAGGGACTCCCCTTTAGTGGTCTTTTAATACAAGTTGTCTTGATAAGTGGATTCTGTTAACCATAAAATTCGTTCGTTTCCTTTGCATCATTTTTATTGACACATAAACCAGGTTCAAGGGCAAGAGTCGCATCATGCCAACAATACCTAACCAGCCCAGCGAGGCGTCTGCACACTGGATGTGGGAGCTGGCGAAGACTTTACTGAACAAGGCCGGGGGTAGCAGTTCCACATCATCACAGTTCATCCAGCCCTCCAACAACAACCAGCACACCGGTCCACACAGGAATCTGCAGCTTTGTGCTTTCCAAGTGGGACTGTACGCCCTCGGCCTGCAGAACTGTGTGGCACCTAACTGGCTCTCCAGGACCTACTCCTCACATGTCTCATGGATAGCAGGTAAGCATCCAACTGTTTGTGCACAAATATCATGCTGTAAAAATAGAGAAATAAAATATGTTTAAATCAACTGTTTGGCACGTCCGACTTTTCACCCATTTCTTTTTTTAACAACTGTATTTCATTAAGATAAACAGCTGGGGCTATTCCATTAAAACATACCTGGGACCCAAGGAAGACACTTTTGAAACTGAATACCCACCCACAGATGCAAGAAAGAGTTTAAGAACCAAATTTCGCAAAATAGGGTTCTCCCATAGATGTTTATTAAATTGCGTTTCCGGGGTCCCATGTATGTTTTACTGGAATAAACCTTACACATTTTATTTTGGTTTTCTGTTTGTTTCTGAGGAAATGCCAATGTATTATTTCAGTCAAATATTCTGTCCTGCTTATTTTTGCCAACATTTGCAATCAAATATGTTTAAAATAAATATTACTCCAGTATTGTGAGGAATGAAACTGATTTCTTGTCACATTAATATACTCATTGTAGAGTGTGAAATAAATGCCACAGAAACAATGAACAGACAGTAATGTTTTGTGATCATACTTCAGGTCAAGCAATGGAGATCGGAAGTGCAGCCATCCGCATCTTGATCGACACCTGGGAAGGTCACCTGACTCCTCCAGAAGTTGCTTCATTGGCCGATAGAGCATCCAGGGGGCGTGATCACAATATCGTGAAAGCTGCTGCAGAGCTAGCGCTGTCCTGCTTGCCACAAGCACAGGCCCTAAATCCATCGGAAGTTCAGCGAGCACTGTTTCAGTGTAAGGAACAGAGTAAAGATATGCTTGAGAAGGCTTGTTTGGCCGTGGAGAGTGCTGCTAAAGGTGGGGGAGTGTACCCGGAGGTGTTATTCCACGTTGCCAAGAGGTGGTATGAGTTGTCGGAAGAGGCTCGGCAATCTGGGGAAGATTATCAGTTAAGACGCGAGCAAAGACTATTGTTAAATTCTTCAGTAACAGTGTCGGGCGCCTCGTCACAATCACGGCCAGGCAGCTCTAGTCCAGCCAGTGTGTCGGTTATTCCATTTTGTAACACCCCGCCAAATACAAATCAAGTATCAGCAACACAAATTCTGTCGCATAATGGACAGATGGCGACACAGGCAGTGGTGTTACCGTTCCCGATTCCACCAGTACAAGCTAGTCCGCATCACCCCCACCATCCTCTACCTCATCAACAGACATTTGTACAGCCAACATATAATTTTGTGCAGCAGATTCAACCATTTGTGCCCCCGTACTCCCAATCCATTCCCATGCATGCACACCCCATTCACCCCTATGTAACCACCTTCACGTACCCCAGTCCTATCCCATATAACATGCCCCAAGCAGTGTATACATCAGCTCACTTCCGCCCACTAGGCCCTAACCAAGGGGTACAAGTACTTCCTAGTCAGAACTGTCAGGTTGCATCAATTCAGGGAATGCCTCCTCCACAGTCCGCGTTACAACTGCCACAGCATGCGAACGATGATATGAACATGTCGCACAGCTCAGGGACAAACCACATCATCAATCCCACACAGGCACACTACCTTCATGCAGCGTTCCGTGTGGGCATCCTGGCCATGGAGACTCTGGCGAGAAGGGTACATGACGATAGACCCCAGACAAAGTACGCCAGGAATCCACCAAACGGTGAAGATGTTAAATGGCTTCTTGGGATCTCAATGAAATTAGGTAAGTTTTAATTTATATATATGCAGTTCTGTAATGATATATACAATTGATTATTGTCAGAGTTCATTTTTATCAAGACCATTTTCCCAGTGAGAAGAGTTGGCACACCTACATGGTAGCTTTGTTGTTAATGAAGTCATTTTGCAGCATAGTATAAACATGATAAATGGAGATTTTGAATTGTTTGAATAGTAAACATGTTAACCGCTTTTAGGATTCAAGGTTCAATAGGTTTTATTTTGGATGTTTAAATACTGTTGTGAAATGAATATTGTTTTGTTCGGTTTTTCAGCACATTTTAGGCTATGTATAAATGTTGATCCTGGTGGAGGCAGACCACCCACTTATTACTGGTTAGAACAAGTGCTGTATACCTCCATCCGTAAGAATTGAGACTTTCTCACAAGTTGAGCTCCCAATGGGATTCGAACTTGCAGCGGTGAGAGATTTACAATGCAGCGTCATTAACCCCTTGACCACGGAGACTTTACCAGCATTTGAGTAACATAAGTATTTGAGTAACATAAGTAACGGTTTGGTCAGTGGCTCGGCCAGAGCTCTGTAAATACCAGGGTGGATGAGGTAAGATTTTGTGTAATGCTCGTATCACCATTCTTGTTGCAGGTACGAGTTATCTACAACAGTTTACAGCCAGTGTGGTGAATGCTGTTGTGAGTCCATTCCTGCTGTATGACATTGCTATAGAGGCGGCCCATGTCATGGCTAGGAACAACCCCGTGGCTGTCCAGAATCATCTCAGATCAAGCATCCTTAGTCCACTTGTACAGAAATGTCTGCAAATGTAAGCTCTTGTTATACGCCCCGGCCCGCCTTCACAATATAGAATTTGGATCGTGCGTCATGTAACACCTTCCTGTTACTTGCATTCCTCAAACAGTTTTAGACGGATTGTTTCCAAACTTCATATACACATAACAACTGATGACCTTATGTCCCTCTACATCAAACATTGTTGATTGCCTAATTTATTACAGAATTATGGCCCTTCGTTTGACTTAGAATTTTCCACTCGTGTTGTATAATGAACTTTGTATGGCTTTCACTTCAAAACTTTACAAAGCGGGGGTGTTCATCACCTTCAGTGATAGTTCTAGTTTGGCTTCAGCATTTAATCTTGGTCTGTATCATACACCAGCTATGACAGATGATGTGTAAGCTTATTTATGTATACAGCTCATAACATAACTTGCAGTGTAGGAGTGTTACAAAGCCAAGAGGTAAAATCATAATACACCAGGGTAATAAATGTGCAAATGAAGGTGCAGTCAGAATCTCTCGTCAATTTTCGGAACCCTTAAACATTCAGAATTATGGAAATCACAAGGTTGTTCTAGTACAAAGAAAACCAAAGCAATCAAAACATACGTCATCATACGACAATAATAAATATAGGCAGCATTAATAAATGTACTTTATGTGGAAGTTTTAAGATAAATATAATCTCAAATGCATGCTGTGTACTAAATACTGTTTTATTAAACTCTGATAAACCTTTTGATGCTTGGCACAGCCTTGTATTATATAAACTCGTTTAATAATTTCAACATTAAACAGGCATTTGTGTAAGATCCTCTATATATTGTTTAATAAGAACTAAATTTCATTTTAATTCATGAAGTTGTATGCAAATAAATGTTATCCTTGACAATTTTCACAACACTATCATATATGAAGTTATTTTTGACATTATAAGTTTAATGTGTTATTTTTTTGACATTACAGGTTTATGCAGTGTGCCCATCAGCGAATCCATCACATCAATGCGTCAGACTATGAAGACTTTGTTAGTACTATATGTAGTGCAAGAAATGCTTTCTACCTGACACCAGGGGGCATGGTACAGTTCCAGGAAATGTTACAAACTCTACGACGTAACAAGTCTTGTCGCAAGGAACTCTGGCAACGAATTATGAATGGACTTGCTACCCCAGTCAATGTGTGACGCATGTGGAATGTAGATGGTAGTTGCTTTGTAAACATGCTCGTAGAACTATTTATCTTCACGAAATTCGTATAAAGAACGAATAAATGAAATGGAAATGTAAAGTTCATGTGGGAAGTTGGATATTTGTCTAATGGAGGGGGCATTGTTGCAGTGGTAATGAATGAAGAAGACAAGATACATCATGCGGATCCTGTAATAGCCCAGGTGGTTAACATCATTTGCTTCCCTTTAATAGTAAACATTTTCAACTTTCAAGGATCAAATAATGCTTTTATATGGAAATAATTTTAGGTGTGAAATTTATTTGCTTATCCATGCAGAGTTGTCATTAACAACTTCTGGGGAGAAAATTAAGCTTTTTGTATCTCAAAAGTTGAAGAGCTTTTAAGGGGACATAATTTTTTCTGATGTATCATCAAACTGGGTTATAACCGTGATGTAGGTATATGAGAAAGTCAAGTTAAAGTTAAAAGCCAGACACATTTAAAAACAGTAATATAGTAGCTCTTTTAATTTATATAATTACGCAATGAAAATAAAGAATTATACTTAAAGGTAAACAAATCAACAGAATTATATTGTAGGAAGGAATAGAATAATTCTCAATCCAGTTTCATTATTAAGAATTATCCTTTAGACTTTAAAATATACCAAAACCTTTATAGCTGACAGAAGTTTATGAAATATTTATTATCAAATTGGTGTGTCCGTGACACATACAGTTACTACAAAATCAAAACAAAATGTAACTGCTTATTGTGTACATACTATTACTCGGCTAAAAGAGCAAATCCCTTTTCACTATGATGACCACACCTTTATTTTTTATAGACACAATCGGGGCTTTAACAATGTAATTTGATCTCCCTGTTTGAATCTGACCCCCACCTGTTTTCTCTTTAGACTGGAAGCTAGAGATGCACAAGATTAAATAATTGATTAAACCATGATTGCCATGGCTTGACCAGTCATTTAAACCATGATTGCCATGGCTTGATCAGTCATTTAATCTCATGCATTTATCTGACAGGTCATAAACATGAACAAGTTTTCTTGAATTGTTTAATTGAAATAAAAGATGTTGATGAAAAATTAAATAGTAAAGATGGACCCAGATAGAATGATATAAACACAAAGTATTTCTTTGATGGCATAAATGTTTATTTCTGTCTCCTTTTTTTGGGCTACTTGTTTCTTTCAAAAGTTGTTTGATGTTTTTGTACAGCTTGTTCCTTCCAAAGGTTTTTTGATGTTTTTAGACACAATTTAAAGTCAACTAAGTAAGTTATATATCAATAAAACAGGCATTTTCAGTGATATATAAAAATAGCTTCAAAGTTGTTTGAGAAATAAAATTTCTAGGTGCAATTTTTTTTTTGATATAGGATACATTTTCAATGCAAAATTCTTCTGCATCAAAAATTTCAATTTCTCTTCTCTTTTTTTCAATTCTTTTATCCAAAAAAGGTTTTAATATGTTGGATATTGACACTCTGAACTTTGTAGTAAAATACGAATGCTAACAGAAGTTATTTAAGAATTTCTTTTTTTGTGCCCTCCCATGTGCACAGTAAATTCAATCTGAAGGAGTTGACATGGGAGAAGCCCTATCAAAAAAGTATTTTGGCTGTAAAATAGTTATTTTTTTTACCGATTTTCAGAACTAAGTTATATTTATTTACCACTAAAGATGACAGTTCCAATGATGTATTATGTAATTATTGTCTAAATAGTGAAAATCCGCAAACAAGTTGTATAGAAGTGCACTTGGAAATCCTTTGATATCTGTTTTTAGTCTTGGTAGAGTTATAGTAGATTTGTCTTGTTTTAGATGATGGATTGTCAAATTGAACACATTAACACGTTAATTTACCATTTGTGTACATCTTTTTGTGAGATTGTGATCTGACACTGTGGATCAATCCTTAATAATATAACTTTTTCTGGTCAATAAGCGTATTTTTAAATATTATATTGTCATTTATATTTTCTATCATGATCTAGTAGTTATGTGGATGTGTTTGTATATTTTAGAGTGAGAATGCATGGATGTGAGTTTTCAGCATCCCTGATGCACATTTTTAGCCCGACTATTCGAAGTAAAAGCGAATAGACGAGCTGCGCTGTTCTCAGACAGCTCTTGTTAGCTTGACTTGTTGAAAAAAAGGGAAGCTATTCTTCTTGCCCCAGCATTCTTTAATGTGTAGCTCACATCTCAGAAAACTTTACACATGTATTCACTTTTATACGAGGAACAGACAAGTGCCATAACTCTGTTGTGAATTTTAACCGAATTATGCCCTTTTTCTACTTTTACCTTTTTTATTTTCAAGTCAAAAGGGTATGCTAACTTTTTAACTCATGTGTTTACATGAACAATGCCTATGCTATAAATAAACCATTTGGAGCTGCATGCAACCATATATGGTTAACGTCAATGCAGCGTATAGGGGATACAGCGTAATTAGTACACTGTTATTTATTCGGCATAGCGTGCAAAGTTTAATTCTACTCCATTGATTTGATAGCGTAATTCTCAGTTGTAACGCTTCAGAGTACTTTGTCAACCGTTCTTTTTTACGTTCTAATAAGCATATTCTGCCTTTAAATTTGTCATGTCTGAGAACTCCTTATTATAATTCAGTTACATGTATTCACTGTCATGAAAAGAACTCGTAGACAAGTGCCATAATTCTGTTATGCAATTAAACAACCTTGTTTTCAACCTAGTTTCTCAATAAATTAACAAGCGTCTAAAGTCGAGCATGCGTTGTCTGACAGCTGTTAATTTAAATGTTGCATTCTGGTTTAAAAAACAATGTGGAAGAGGAAGGATGTGGGGTGGTGGGTGGGTGCATTTACAGGAAATGCAGGGTTCTGTTACAGGTATATCAAAGGTGCCATACTTGTAATTATGATAAGAATCATAAGACAGCCACCTTTTAGTATATATAAAATACATAGTCGGTTTGCAACACCCAAATTTTATCTTGGGGGACACTAAAAGTTTGGAGTCATAGGATTCCTCATTGAAAAATCCTATGTAAAACATCAAGTGGGGACAACAAATGTACTGTGGACAATTTTAGAGAGTATATAGATGCTATCTACGCGGTAATTCTGAACTCACAAAGGCTTGCCTCCATTCTGATATAACATTTTCTGAATAACTTCACTGTGCTTCTGATGTTAAAATACATGTAACACAGAATCCATGATGCTTCTTATCTTTTTTTATGCCCTCACCACCGAATGGTGAGAGAGTATACAGCGTTAACCATGTCCGTCCGTCCGTCCCTAAAAAGTTTGTGAGTATCACCTCCCACAGTGGCCAACTGATTGTTTCGAAACTTTACAGGATGCTTACCTATGATGTCAATATCTGCATATTGATTCTACGTCAAAATTTACCTTGTATTACTTCGAGTTACAGTCCTTTTTTCGTCAAATTTGATGTTTTTCACTGTATTGTTTTCAGTGGGGGCCTCTGTGTCCAATGGACACATTTCTAGTTTTGCATTTACAAAGTTACGACTGATCTGTCAGGCTTAATATTTCAGCTCAAACATGTTATATATTTCATTAAAAACATTAATAAACATTTATTCAGGCTAAACATCCATCTGAAACTAAGATAGCGGACAGTAAGTAAACATGTCCAATATTTAACAATTTGATGAAAATCATGTTGTTTTTTGTAATTCAAAAAATTAAATTGAATATTAAAATAGATTTTTATGTATGAAAATATGTGTGAATGATAAAAACTGCATATCTGTTGTCAGTAGCAACTTCATACCAATTATTTATTTTAATTTGAAAATTAAAAAGTTCTTTGGAAAGTCGGCCATTTAAATCAAATGTTAATATTTAGGTTAACAGAAAATAACGTAGCCGTATGCTGCTGACCAGTATTACATATAGAAGTATGCTGGCCAATATAAACACTGAAGTTTCTATTAAAACAGTTTTCTTTCTTTTTTAAATTGATCAACATTTTTGCGGATTTTTTAAATGGTGCAAAGATAGTTTATGCATTCATATATTATTGGAAAGATGTTGTTGGTAAATTTGTTTTGTTATTTGTTAGGTATATATTGTTATATATATATAATTACCAAAATCTTAAAACAAAATATATTTGAAGATTTTGTTTCCATTATTATTAAAAGTAAGTGTAATAGTTTTGGCCAAAATGTCTTGTGTAGATCGAGATAATTAATGAACTGTGAAGCAAATATTCTTATTGGAGAATGCTTATAACTATGAAACCACAAAATACAACAGTTATCTAAATCAATATTTCCATGACAAAAACAGCTATCAATATTATTTATTTGTAAAATATAAATATTATTAAACAGGGCTTTTCCTAGGTATTTTGGGAAAAAGGCCCCTAGATGGAATTGGGGGAATTTATCGACATTATGAACAATTATCATTTGAATAGTGATTTGAATCTCTTAAAGTGGTAACAACAATCAGTTACTGAAATGAGTGTGTGGAGACCAACACAATAGAAAATCTTTAAAAAAAAAGATTTTTTTTCTTTAAATTAGGAAAAGAAGTGTTTTTTTGCCATTGGGAAGGGGGCCGAATAACGACCCCGGGCATTCCTAGGAAAAGCCCTGTTAAATGTTTCATTACTGCATATGGCTTTAGATACTATAAACCCAGTTTTGTGAATTCAGCATCCTCCTCATGAACATTCTGGAGTGAACTGTCTATGAACAATTCAGAAATAACATTAACAGGGTTACATTGATAGTTTGTTTGAAATAAAATATAAATACAGAACAGAATATATGTGTGCCAGTTTGTGTGTGTATTTTCCTTAAAGGTTGTACATCAGGTTTTTCGTAGTAGGCTAGTGATCTGAATTAAATTCGAGAAATATTGATACATTCAATCTAAGGGGCCAAAAACAATATAAATGAACCTAATATGACTCCTTACTTACAAGGATTTTTTTTTCAATACATTAATATGTGCTATCCAAGGTTCTGCACCAGAGTTAATCAAAAAGATTAAGCCCAATTTCAGTCGAAATTCGATAAATTCAAATTCTAGACCTAACAACACGGCGCTAGCACAATATTTTGATCAATATGACATTTTACCATGAATTCGAACATTTTTTAAAATTCCTCTCTTATGGGATGACGAGTTGTCCGTCGTCCATCGTGAGTGCGTTGTCCGTTAACTTTTGCCTTTTGAACACTCTAGGGCCTTCATTATTAATCGGATCATTACGAAACTTTGTCAGTGTTTTTATATCAATGAAAGCTCGGACAAGTTTGAAAACCAGCCAGATCGAATTAATTTCACCGGAGTTACGGCCCTTGTTTTGCTGAAAAATGCAATATTAAGCCTTGTGAACACTCTAGCACCTTTATTTATTACTTGATCTTTACCAAACTTGCACAGATTGTTAATATCAATGAAAGCTCGGACAAGTTTGAAAACCAGCCAAATCGGATCAGTAATACTGGAGTCATGGCCTTTGTTTTTTCTAAAAAATGCTATTTTCTGCCTTGTGAACACTCTAGCACCTTCATTTTATTATTTGATCTTTACCAAACATGCATAGATTGTTAATACTAATGAAAGCTTGGACAAGTTCGAAAACCAGCTAAATTGGGTCTGTAACAACAAAGTTATGGCCCTTGTTTTTTCTGAAAAATGCCATTTTCTGCCTTGTGAACACTCTAGCACCTTCATTTATTATTTGATCTTTACCAAACTTGCACAGATTGTTAATATATAAATGAAAGCTCGGACAAGTTTGAAAACCAGCCAAATCGGATCAGTAACACCGAGTTATGGCCCTTGTTTTTTTCTGAAAAATGCCATATTCTGCCTTGTGAACACTCTAGCACCTTCATTTATTATTTGGTCTTTACCAAACTTGTACAGATTGTTAATATCAATGAAAGCTCGGACAAGTTCGAAAACCAGCCAAATGGGATTAGTAACAGCAGAATTATGGCCTTTGTTTTTCTGAAAAAAGCTATATTCTGCCTTGTTAACACTCTGGCACCTTCATTATTATTTGATCTTTGCCAAACTTACACAGATTGTTAATATCCATGTAAGCTCTTTGAAAACCAGCCAAATCGTATTAGTAACACTGGAGTTACGACCCTTGTTTTAGTTATAAATGCTGTATTTTGCCTCATTAAGATGATAGGGCTTTCATTTGGCCAGATTTTAATGAAACTGCAGGGATGATCAGTACCAAATGTAGTTACGTATATCATCACCGTGTTCCAGTTGAATGCTTTTTGGCAGAATTATGATCCTTTAAAGGTTTTAATACAGACTTTGTCAGGACTTTTCCTGAACCCCTGGCCGGATTTCAGCGAAACTTTGCAGGAATGATCAGTACCAGGCCTAGTGGTG